>PJEM01011994.1:29418-50116 GCA_004023845.1 Helogale parvula
ATGCGTGTGCGGCACAGCTCCTGTGTGTGTGTGTGTGTGTGGATGCGTGTGCGGCACAGCTCCTGTGTGTGTGTGTGTGTGTGGATGCGTGTGCGGCACAGCTCCTGTGTGTGTGTGTGGATGCGTGTGCGGCACAGTTCCTGTGTGTGTGTGTGTGTGGATGCGTGTGCGGCACAGCTCCTGTGTGTGCATGCAGCAGTTCCTGTATGTGTGTGCGTGCGTGCACGTGCAGCAGTTCCCGTGTGCGCGTGCATGCGTGTGCGCCCATGTGCATATACGTACGCACGAGTGGACACAGAATTCCGGAGCCCTTCCCTCCTGTAACAGCTACTAAAGACACCACTAAACCTCTGTGCTTTGGAACCCACTCTGGTACCCCTCCCTTGGGTCCACGGGGTCCACTGGGGAGTGCGCACCGGGGCTGCAGAAGCAAAGGGGACGCGGACCCCCCCAGGTGGGTTTTCCTAGAGGCAGCAGTTCCGTGGCAGGGACGGCCGAGTGGCGGGCTCACCAAGCCGCGAGCACCACCGCTGACCTGTCAGGACGCACTCGTGTGCTCCGTTCGGTCCCCGGGCGTCACGGAAGAGTCCCAAGAGGAAGTCACCCAGGACTAAGGTTCTAGAGGAGGGGGGAGGGGCAGTGGGAGGGGTGCAACCCAGGATGCAGGGGTGCATCTTGGTCACCCGAGGTCACGGTAGCACGCAGGCGGGACCACGTGCCGGAGGAAGTGCGCCCGAAGGGACGCCGCGAGGAAGTGAGGCACGCACGTGCGCGTCGAGGCCCCTGCATTCCGACAAAGCACAGGCCTTGCAGTCGGACACACCTGGGCCGCCCCCAGCCCTGCCTCCCTCCCCTCTGCCACGTGGATCTGGACCCACGGGCATCAAGGAACCAAGTCCCCAAGCTTTGGTGTTCTCGGGTGGAAAAGGGAAACGACAGCTCCTGACGAAGCGGGCGCTACTGAAAACGGCCAGGGGACGCGTGGGAGGGGCTCGAACGGGACAGTGGACACGGGCGAACCCAGCCGAGGATTTGAAGAACTTGGGTGCGGTGCAAGAACCTGTACGCGCGTCTGAGGGCGCGTCTCCTCGTGTGAATGCGTCCCCGGAACTCCGTCTAGATCAAGATGAAGAGCACGCCCAGCACCGCACCCTGGGGCCCCGTGAGCCCCTCCCCTAGAAACATCCACCCCCCCCCACCTCCACAGCTGGTAGGCACAGACCACTGCTGAGACATCCCTTCCACTCCTGGGGAGTGCTGGGTGCCCCCACCTTGGGGCTGGTCTACACGGCTCTGCGGGAGGGCTCCCGCACGCCTGGGGGGGGTGGGGAGCAGACCCAGAGGGCACTGTGGCCCCGCATGTGCGTGGGGGGTGTTCGGTGCTGGGAGGCACGGCCAAAATGGTCTCCAAAGGGATGACTCCAGTTGACGTCTCCAGCAGCAGGGTCAGAGTTCCGGCTGCCCCCACCCCAGCCCTCACACGATGCCGCCGGCCCTCTGCACTAGCCACTCGGGCCGGGGTCTCCCTGTGGGTTAGAGCTGCACCTCCCGGACGGCTGAGGCCACTGAGCTCCATCCACAGGTGCACAGGCCATCTGGACTTCCACTTTTCTGAAACGCCCTGAGTCTCCTGTCCATTTTTTAAAATATATATATTTTAAAGTTTATTTATTTTGAGAGAGCGAGCACAACTGGGGGATGAGCAGAGAGAGAGAGAGACCGAGAGAGAATCCCAGGCAGGCTCTGCGCTGTCAGCACAGAGCCCGATCCAGGGCTCGAACGCATATACCATGAGATCATGATCTGAGCCGAAGTTGGAGGCTTAACCCACCGAGCCCCCAGTGCCCCACTTCTGTCCCTCTGCAGAACACCAACCCCCTTGTAGGTTACGTACAGGGGCCCTTCATGAGATCCGTACAGCGCAGACATCTTTCCAAAGTCCTTCTCTTGCAGCAAGTGGTTCTGGGTCACCGTGTTCATGACTTGTTTAAGAAATATTTGGGGCGCCTGGGGGGCTCTGTCGGTTAAGCATCTGACTTTGGCTCAGGTCATGATCTCACGGCTCATGGGTTTGAGCCCTGCGTTGGGCTCTGTGCTGACAGCTCAGAGCCTGGAGCCTGATTCGGATTCTGTGTGTGTGTCTCTCTCTTTCTGCCCCTCCCCTGTTCACACTCTGTCTCTCAAAGATACATAAATGTTAAAATAAAAAAATTTAAGAAATACTTGCCTTTCTCCAACTCACAGCCATGCTCTCCTGCGAGCTCTCTGGGAACGCTCTGCCTTTCGCACGGGGGTCTGGGATCTGAACTAACGTTTGTGAACGGCACAAGGTGAGTAGTTATTTCCATTCGCCATCAGGGACACTGACCGAGGCTAGCGCTGTTTAAAGAAAAGGCCAACCTTGCCGGGCTGCGGAGGGGCCTTTGCTGCGTAGCTGGGAACCTGCTTTTGTACTTTCTACTCTGTTCTCAGATATGATTTTTATTAGCATTAGGATCTGAGTCTTTCCACTTATTCAGGTGCAATCACAGATGAAAACTCACCTCTCTCCTAACAGCAGCTCGAATAGATACTGAACATCCATTTGTTGAAAAACTACGTGCACTTTACAACCATGACGACTTTTCACATCCACCACGGCCCTGTGAGGGTGGGGCCTAAGCCCACAGAGGGTAAGTGCCGTGCTTACGCGCCAGGAGGGGTGCGGTGGGTGGGGGTGGGCGTGTCTGGCCCCAGGGCTGCCGCCCCTGCCCCGCGGCACATCCTCAACACAGGTCAGGTCCCAGGGGGAAACAGGGTCTGCCTAATATTCCTGTAAACTACTTGCTACATTTCTGTACGCAAGGACAACTTACAAATGAAGTGTTTTAGTGCTAGAGAGAGAGAGAGAGAGAGAGGGAGGAAGGAAAAGATGAAGGGAAAAAAGAAAAAAACAGAAAAAAATTCCCGTTTGGCCTCGCTATGCCTGTCCTCTCAGCCTCCAATAAAAACAAAACAAAACAAAACGACCCACATCAAGGACGGCTGATGAAAACACAGATCAAAAAAGAATAAAAGAAAAACATTTCAAATAAAGCTCAGTGGTTTCTATCTGGAAGCAATGACACCAGAAAACCCCACTTGCCGCAATAAACTGACAAACAAGGAACGGACTCTGGCGGTGGGGCTGGAATTTTCCGACGGCCGTGTCATGACTGTGGGTGACCCACAAGCGAGCGGCGAGGGACAGCTGGGCCCGGGCTGGGCTCATGCCCCAGAGCAGCTGCGGGGGGTGGGACACAGGTCTTCACGGCGAAGCGCCCCTCGACGGGCTGACTCTTCCCGGAGACTGGAAATCCCCACTGGCCTCAAGAATCCGCCTCCAAGAAATGGAGCCTGGGCCCTCCGATCCTAGCCTGGGGCGGGGCCGGGAGCATGGAGCCCTCCTGTGCTCGGACAGGAAGGCCAGCCTGAAGTCCCCAAGCCCCGAGGGCGGCCACGAAAGCGGACATCTCACAGGGCCCCCCAGCACTGAACTCCTATGGGGACCGAGGACGGCACCCCACAGACACAAGGCCTCACCCCCATCCCACGGGGCCTGGTTAAGCACAGGCACACGGCCGGGTGACCCAGAGGGATCAGAGAACGGAGAGATTTTTATTAAGTGATACTTAACATCGGCACAACTCCTCATCAAGACATACCCCAAAATCTTTTTAACACAAAATACTGAAATTAAAGTTCAGTAAGGACTTGGTTGGTGTTAATTATGAGAAGGGGTTAAACAAAATAAATCTAAAATACTATCACTGCGAGCAGAGCTCACTTCATTCACAGAAGAATCTAGAACCACGGGAAAGTTCCTCTTGCGTTGCCTCCGCCCCTATGCCCAGCACACACACCTCTTACCAGGCTGCTCTGTGTTCCCTGCTCCACCCACACGTCTGTGTCTGAGAAGTCCTTACTGGACACTGACTATGAGCCAGACGGTGGCAGATTATATTGGGTGACAAACAGGGAAAGAAAAAACCGGCTGCTGCCCTCACAGAACTGGGCCTGGAGGATGACGGAGACGAAACGCACAGGCCCCTCGTGGCCGCCGGTGACGAGCCGCCGGGGCAGGCTGCACGAGGGGCAACCAGGGCCCAGTGGGGCTCCCGCGGCACCTGGCTGAGGAGGGGACCCAGGGAGCGGGGCACCCAGCACGGGGAAGGCGGGCCCAGGGGAGAGCAGTGCAGGCGAGAGGCCAGCGCAGGCGCCGGACGGCCCGAGGGGACCACGAGCTGCATGTGAGAAACAACAGGAGAGGGTGGGGGTGGGGGTGGGGGGACAGCTCCGGATAAAACTGGAAGAGGAGGTAGGGGTGCGACCATACGGGGCCTCTCAGCGTGTGCTGGAGACTCCGGGTCGCTCTAAGCACGACGGGCAGTCCTGGGGGTGCTGTCAACGGGGCGCGTCTGTGACAGATGGTAAGGGGGCAGGGAGCGTCAAGAGGCAGAGAGGACGGACCCTATTTTGGGTTTACGAGACCTCCCTGAACGGACGGGGAGTCCGTGTTCCCTGGACACCCCAAGGGAAGGAGGGGAATGGGAGTCCAGGGGCCACCGCTGACCCAGGCCGGAGCGAGGAGAGAGCGAGCGGGATGGCGGCCCTGTAGACGGAGGGAGGCGGGCGGACTTGGGACATGTTCCAGACACAGAATCCGTAAGACGCGGTGACACGGTAGTGGCAGGAGAGTGAGAACGAACCAGCACCACGAGGGGCTCCCAGATCTCTGACCTCAGCGACTGGATGGATGGAGATATTCTCCCAATTACAGGGAACGGGGGCAGCAGTTTTGTGGAGATATTAATGGTTCAACTTTGGACGTGCTGGGTTTGGAATATCAGGAAGACACACAAGCAAATGAGAGCCCTGTCTGTGGACGGAGTTCGGGAGCCACAGGCGATGGGGGTATCTAAAGCTATGAGAGCACCCAGAATGCAACTCCGCCTCACCATCTCCACGGTGACCAGACTGGCCCAGGCCACCGTCACCTCTTGCCTGGATGACTGCAAGAGCCTCCCTACAGGATTCCCTGTGATTCTGTGGCCCAGACAGCGTCTGGAATGGGAAGGGCATTCACCAACCACGGGATGAATAGAGGAGGAGAAGGTGGGACTCCTCCGGGAGAAGATGCAGGGTGAGGTGAGCGCTCCGGGCTCCGCAACGTCCAGCTCTGCTCCAGCATTCAGACACTGTGTAGAAGAGGAAGCAACAAAGGAGCCAGAGAAGAAGGACCCGGAAAGACGTGCAGAAACCCTACAGAAGGCACGACCGTGAAGGCCAAGAAAGAGGCAGTATGTTAAGGACAAGTGACTAATTGTGCTGGGTGAGTTTTCACATGATGAGAACAACCACGGGCCCAACTCTGGGAGCACGGCGATGATGGGCGACAGCACGCAGAGCGTGAGGCTCAGGACCCCACTCACCGAGCTACACCGCCTTGTGAAGACACACTGGATTTTTTAAAAAGACACAAGCCCTCAAGTACAAAAAGAATTTTAGATGGTAAAAGGCAGACAGAAAAGAAGAAACAGGGCACTGGCTTATGGCTGCATAAGGGGCTCTAGCAAGTCCCTTGGCAAGGCGATGAAACCGCCTGCCCTGCTCAGACGTGGGTGACCACACGGGCCTCTTTTTTTAATGTTTTATTTATTTTTGAGACAGAGAGAGACAGAGCAGGAGTGGGGGAGGGGCAGAGAGCGAGGGAGACACAGAATCCGAAGCAGGTTCCAGGCTCCCAGCTGTCAGCACAGAGCCCGACGCGGGGCTCGAACCCACAAACCGTGAGATCATGACCTGAGCTGAAGTCGGACCTCTTTAATGGAAAGTAAAGGTGAAAATTAAAATAGAAGGCCTGTGTGCAAATTTAAAACACCTGTGCACCCATACATCCCCTTTCACTATCTCAACAGAAGACTGGGCGATTCACTAATTCAACGACATGGATAAAACAGAGATACTCTGGCATGGAGGATACCAGACAGAGCTGAGGGTGTAGACGCCACGTGGGAAATGATGTAATTAGGTCAAAGTATATGAACATGGAAATTAAAACATAGAGATCCTGAAGCTTTCCCAATAAAATGGTGTATCAGGAGTTGACATTTTCAAACAAACTCAACTAGTTCCCCATCAATGGCCCCACTTTAAAGGAAATTCTAAAAAGACCTCAGGCAGAAGGAAGATGATCCCAGAGTGAAAGGCAGGGAAAGTAGTAAATACGTGCACGGCTAAATGAACACTGACATTATGGGGTTTGAAAACAGAATGAAAGTGTGTAACAACCACAATAGCATGTAAGTTGAGGGCGCCAAATGGTCCTGTACCATCTGGGAAAGGGGTCATCAGACTTTCCTCAGTTAAGGATGCCTGTTGTAATTTTCCCAGGAAACTATTAACAGAACAGAAAACAAGAACAGAGATCATCTAAATGAGAAAAAGATAAAAACTGATTAAAATACAAAATAACCCAAAAGAAACCAAGAAAGAGAGAAAAAGAAAATAAAATAGTAAGGACAAACAGAAGGCCTTCAATATATATAGGTCAGCATTTATATTATAATAAATATAAATGAGCTAAATGCAGCAGGTGAAAGACAGAGATTGTCAAACTAGATTAAGGACAAAACCCAACTACATGCTGTTCACAGGAAGAACCTCTGGTAACAGAGAAGTTGGAACTATAAGAGTTGAATGTGTTCTACCATGTAAATAGCAGCCAAAACCGAGTTAGACAGAAGAACTATATTAATATCAGGTAACAGGTATTTTTAGAGATAAAGGGGTTCAATTTATAATGACAACAGGAGTATTCCTCAAGGCCTGTCTAACAACACTGCCTCAAAACCTGCAATGGAAAACTACTCTTTATGTAACTAAGAGAAGAAATAAGACCAATCTATAATCACAGAAGGATATTTTAAGACTCTCTGTAACTGACAAACCAAAGTAGAGAAAAGTATCAGTAAAAATATAAAGCTTTCACAAATCTCACCTAATATACACGATGAAATGCTGCTTCCCACGACGGGAGAATAAACGCGCTTTTCAAGGACACGCAGAACAACTGCAAGAAACACACCGCCCCCGGGTCATGGAGCAAGTCTCAATAAATTTCACAGGATGGAAAAGTACGAGCTCTTTGATCAACACTAAAGCTCCAAAAGAGAACCAGAAAATTTAAATTTGTTTAGAATTAAGAAATGCATTTCTGAATAATCCAGGGGTCAAAAAAGAAACCATGATGGAATTCAGAAAATACTTTAAATGTACAGTAACAAAAATAACTTACACCCAAACTTACACCCAAATGGAGCTACAGAAATACACACAAAAGGATAAAAGACTAAAATTAAGAATCCTAAACAAATGGACAGATATGCCATAGCCGTGGGCTGGAAGACGCAGTGTTGTTTAGAAGTCACTTCTCACCAAATTGAACGCAGTCAATGCAACTTCAAAGAAGAACTCAGTATGTGTGGATTTAGGTATCTGCTGGCTAAGCTGGTGTCTTGGGGGTTGATTCACGTGTGTATGTACACGGAGGCGTACCTAAGCCACAAATGTGTAGAATCTGACGAGCTGGTTCTAAAACTTTTAGGTAAAACACAAATGACCAAAAATAGCCACAACACTTTTTAAAAGAAAAGACACACTGGAAGGACCGACTCAACTAATATCGAGGCGTGTTAGAAAGCGACAGAACTTCAAGAGCGATGATGTTGGTGCGGGGCAGACAAGGAGAGGAAGGGAGAAGAAAACAGAGTCCAGAGACAGACCCACGACACCTGGACACTCCTGATAAAGATGGCCCCACAGCTGACAGTCATGTTCTTCTCCAGCCCGGGCTGGGACAAGTGTGTCCATATGGACAGAGACAGAAATAGACCCCAACTCACACTCTGTACAAAAACCCACTCCAAGTGAATCACAGACCGGAATGGAAAAGGTAAAACCACCAAGTGTTCAGGAGATAATACAGAGGATCATCGTGAGCTCAGGGTCGGGAAATATTTCTTCAACAAGATACACGCCCAAAGAACTAGCCATCAAGGAAAAGTGATAAGTTTGATGAACTGATAATAACTCCTGTTAATTAAAATAAACTATAAAGAGAATGACAAGGTAAGTCACACAATGGGAGAAAGAAAACACCAGCAACCATGCAGTTGGCTAAGAACCTCTACTTCGAATATAAAAAATCTGCTACAAAGAAATTATAAAGGAGACACCCAATGAAAAAACAGTCAAGAGATCTGATCAAGCACACTTGATGTCCACCGACACACATGGGCGCACGCACGCACGCACGCAATCCAAATGGCAAACATGTTAGATGACGTCCTGCCTCGTTAGTTACGCAGGCAACAGTGAGCGAGATCTGTCGTCTTAACTACAGTAACAGGAAGGAGGGAGGAGGGGAGGGGGTTTATCCAAGAGTGAATCTCCATGTCGTAATCAAGATTTATCAGCATCTGATACACACATCAAGTACCAGCAGCAAAGCATGGGATTTAGGTGCACAGAGCAACTAGCAGAACAAAGGGCGGAGAGTGAATCGAGAGTGTGGACCGCGGAGCCAGGGACCTCACGTGGTACCTTCTGGCATAAAAAAGAGATGTACTGTTTTGATGAAAAGAAAATATAAGAAAGGAAAACACCTAAAATGGGTGGGAAGTAAGGAGGCGAAGTTGGGGTAACTAGAGAATTCTCTGGAAAGCCTGCCGGTGAGTCAGGGCCGGGGGACAGCACAGAGGGCACCGTTGCGGTTTTATTCTGGAATCTGGATCACGTCCTTTTCGCTCTGGCTGCTAGGAACCCCAGGTTCAGAGGTACGGCTCCCATCTAAAAACTGATTCCCCAGGCTCTAATGCTTCTTCATTTCTGACCATTCGACCATCACGTTGCTCTGACATTTCAGCGTGTAGCATCTCCTATCTTATGTATATTGTACAGGCCTTTGCACAACGGTTGGCTTTAATAAATAAAACTCCAAAGACTGAATGACTATCTGTCGAATTAAACTATGTGAGATTTTGACGTTTCTCGACAAAGGAATATTCTGGGATCTTGCGATTCTTTGTTAATTCTCATGGTAAAGAGGCCAGTCATCTATACAGATTATCCATGGACATTTTCTCCATTTAGAATGCTGAGTAATTTCTCTGCCACATGAAGGTCCCTGTGGTTTCCCTGCATGAGTTCTGTCCCCTCCCCGTGACTCACAGGCAGGCGGGACGGGAAGATGGCTGGGCCCGGGCACACACCGCACTTGCACTCTGGGTCTGACCCGCAGGACGAGGCTCTGAGTCCCCTCACTGTGTCCCGTCACCTACAAAACGGGGGTGGCGGAGAGGACGGCGTGTGCCGCGCTAATGTGCGTGAACACGCAGCAGGGATTCAGCGAGAGTTTCCGGAAAGGAGTGAGGAACAGAGGAATCGTCCTGGAGGATGCGGGAGAGGCCCCGTGAGTGCAGACCCCACACTGTCCGGCCACAGCACGGTGTGCGGGGGCCGGTCTGCTCCCTGCTCACTGTCACGGCAGAGACTGGGGACGCAGCCCCTCTGTACCAGGAGCCGGCTCAGGACACTGCGGGTGAATCTCTTTTTCTCATCGTAAATCCTGTCATCAGGAAACGCACCGCCTCTGCCCCCGCACCTGAGTGACCTTCTCCTGGTTTCCTGTGACCCCAGCTTCCCTTCCCCCTTTCTTCTCCGGGGGCGGAAACCCCCCCTAACTCTGTAAGGGGCAGCGCCTGCCGCGGCGGATGATAACGCAGTGCAGCGAGCCAACTCCGTTCCACCTCAAGGACGTGTCTCCCGAGGCTGGCTGGCTTTTCCTGACCCCGCGTGTCACCGGTCATACCCTCAGAGATCCGAGACTCTCTTCTGCTGCGAATCAGCCGGTGACAGTATCGCGGGCACAAGGATGAGCGCTCCTCCCTCCGATCACTTTACATACGTGATTTTTATCAACTCCTTCTGTCTTCGTGACAGAAATCTCTGTGAGGGGGCTCCTTAAACGCCCCTCCTCGCCCACCTCCCGAGCCCCGTGCTGTCCCTCGTGGGCCTACACGCTTGACGTCCTTCCTCGCCAGCCCCCCACCCCCACCCCGGCACGTGCCAAGGGCACGCGGGCACACCGGGGCCAGGGCGGGGCGCTGGACGGAGTCCGGCTCCTGCTCAGGGTCCCAGGACAGCCTCCCGCAGCGCCACCTCTGGGTGAAGTGGAGGAAGTCGCGGGGTTCCCCGAAGATCACCCCTACAACCAGGAGGGTCAACCGAGGGCAGGAACCGGGACCCCCCAGCGTCGGTAACGGGGTCACAGGCCAGCGTGCGTCAAAAACAGGCACTTGGTGCCACGGAAGTGTTTCTCCCTATTCCCGGGGCCCCAGGGTGCCCCTCCTGTCTCTTGGTCACCAAACCATTGCTAAAATGGGTCCTGGCAAAGGACTGGACACTTAGAATCTCTAGAGCAGAAAATTCTCAGAAAAGCAAAATCTGTCACGTTTACTCCAAGGAACTCACCTTGGAAAGGTGACGTCGGTGACAGGCGGCACACGCAGGGGCCGTGAGGGGCGGTCCCCCCCAGAGTTTAGAGTGCTTGGCATCCGCTGCCGCTTCAGACGGTCCTACTCACCTTGACCGCTCACTCCTACGCGGCACCAATTGCGGGAGAGTGGCCCCGGCATCCTGGCTCTGAGACCGCGGCTCAGGGCTGAGGCCCAGGCCCCAGGAAAGCCAGCCAGAGCCGGGGGCGCGGGGAGGGTTACAGGAGGCCCGAGCGCACAGGGATGCCCGTGGCGCCGCGTGCAAGGATACAGGGGTTCCTGTCGTCGAGGCTGCAGCTGTCCAGGAGCAGGGGGATGCCGTCCAGCTCGTTCACCTGCAGACACAGGAGAAGGCCGACTTAACGTCCCGGAACGGGCCCGCCTCTGCTCTTTACCCCCCTCGCTGCTGTCACGGCACACGGCTGCATCTCGAGCCTCTGCCACGTCGGCCACAGCGGACGAGTAAACCTGACCTTCGACGTGGAGGCAGCAGGCACGGGCGGGGGGGGGAGACGTTAGTGACCTGGCTGCCCTCAGGGACCCAGATGAGGAGACGTTAGCTGACGGAAGGCCGCCCCCCTCCCTCCGCTGCAGCCCGGTCCCTGCACCCGCCGCACCCCAACCTCCAACGACTCAGCCCGGCACCCATCCCCAGCGCCTCGTGGCCTCCTGGGGGCTCAGGCCTTCCTGATTCCGGGAAGCTAAGCTGCGCTGCACGTACGCTATGTCCACTCTATGCAGATTGTGGAGTTAGCGCACTACTCCTGCTTTTATGACACGTTAGTGCCGTTTTAGGTTTTATGTGTTACTTGGGAGGATGCGGTAGGTTATTTTTTGGGGTGGAAAACGTTCAAATATTTTTCCGTTTAATTAAGGGTGATTGTTTCTTTGCTTTCTGCTGTTTTGGCTTATGGGCCTCCACGGGAAGCTCTACTTCCAGAGAGCCGGGGCCACCGGTATCTGAAACACCTACACCAACCCAGAAATACTTAAAAACAGACACATAAACAGAGAGGGATACAACATTTTTCTTTTCACCCTTTCTTAAAAATGCTGGGGCGACTGGATAGGCCATATAAAGAAGGACAAAGGGGCTCTCTCCCCAGCACCGCTCACCAGGCAGACTCTGAACGGATCTGCGTGTAGTGCGGCCCAACAGTACCAGGAAGTGGGTTGTTTTCCTACATGAGGAGCAGGAAAACCTTTTCAAACCATGACTCAAAATCCAGAAGCAATTGGGAAAAAAAGGTTGTTAAAATCTGACTACAGTTTTTAAAAGGCAAATACATAAAGAGGAGGCGCCTGGGTGGCCCAGTGAGTTGAGGGTCTGATTCTTGATTTAGGCTCAGGTCATCGTCTCCGGGTTTGTGGGTTCAAGTCCTGTGTCGGGCTCAGAAACAAACGCAGCCGGACCACGGAGACGTCAGACGACGCTCAACCTTGCGAGCTGTTCCCACACGGAGACGCCGCTTCTCACTGTCAGAGTGGCAGACGGGCGGGCGACGGGGACACGGGCGTCCTTGCACACTGCTGGCGCGGGCGCCAGAGGGTGTGATGCCTATGGCAGGGCTGCGCCGGGTGCAGCAGGGTCACGCGTGTCCCCATCGCTGACCCAGCCCCCCCCCCCCGTCCTAGGACGACGTCATCCACAGCAGCACCGTTTCATGAGACACAATTCACGTACAACAATTCTCACCTTCGAAGGATACAGTTCATGGACTTTATTTTTTTTATTTGAGGGGCGGGGGAAGGGACAGAGGGAGAGGGAGATTCTCAAGCACGAGCGTGGAGCCTGACGTGGCGCCCGATCCCGTGACCCCGGGATCGGGACCCAGGCCGAAATCAGGAGTTGGGACACTCCACTGACCAAGCCGCCCAGGCGCCCGCCCTTCAGCGGATTTTAGTTTTACTCCCAATCCACGCTCCGATTTTAGAACATCGTTATCACCCCAGGAAGCCCGCACCCAGCAGTCACTCCTCACGTCTTCTCCGCCCAGCCCACAGCAACCACCGATCCATCTCCTTCCTTTCTCTGGGTTCGCCCACTCCGAACATTTTGGATAAATGGAGTCATTCCGTGTGTGGCCTTTTCTTCAGTTAGCACGATGCCTTCAAGGTTCATCCGTGTCTGAAGCAGGTATCAGCACTGCAGTCCTTTTTACGGCCAAGTAATACTTCACTGTCTGGAGAGACGGTGTTTCATTTATCCGTTCATCCGCTCGTGGACAGGTGTTTGAGTGGCTTCACCTTCCTGGTCACTGTGGCCGTGCTGCTGGGATCATCTGTGTGCGTGTTTTCAAGGGGCCACTAACACCCAGTTCTCCGGGCTGCACACCGCGAGGGGGGCCTGCCTGGTCTTGGAAACGCCTGGAGGAGCTCCCGAGTGCGTTCCGACACGCTGTGCATCTTCTGTTCCACCGGCACGGACGAAGGTTCCTACTGGTGCACGTTCCTCCCGTACTTGTCAGTGCCCGTGCTCCGCCCTGTAAACCGCCCCGTGGGTGGGAAGTGGCCTGTGGCTGCGGTTTTGATTTGCGTTTCTCTGAGAGCTAATGACGCTGCACTCAGCACAGTCTGTAAAGACAAAGACCCTGGGAACGACTGGGACGTTCTCCGGCACAGGCTGGCAGAGCGCACCACAGCGCAGACGCAGAAGATTCCACGCGGCTGGGAGAGCGAGGGGACACGGCCGCACGGAGGGCTCCCCGGGATCGGTGGGGAGGAACGCAAAGTGCAGACAGGCTTCTCGGTGCACCTTCTGCGTAACGGAGGAGGAGAAATACACAAGACATTTTCCTAGAGTCCCCGAAAGACACGAGAAAGGGTTAAGTAAAAAACTAGTAATGGTTTTCCCCAGAGAATGAGAAGAGGATAAGGCGGAAGCAGCAGGAACGGGGCAGGTCTCTGTGAACGTGCGTGGTGACCCACTCTGACTCTGGGGCCCTGTAGACGTTTTATAAAACTTTCTACAACTGAATTTGTAACGGGCGTTAACCAGACGTACTCTGATTACTCCACAAACATGGAGTCATTATGTCACATGTGAACACAATATGTGAATTACGCCTTAGCAGAAAAATTAAATGTACACAGTTATAAAAACAGAAAACAGGAACGTATTAATCTGAAGACATGTAAAACAAAGAAAAATTACCACGGAATTAAAACAGTATTTGACTTGACGCCCCTAGTGAGACACAGCCTAAGCTCAGAGAGAATCACGCAGAAATCTTAAGACGGCATTCAGATTTCTCTGCTTCATACTGGTATTGTTATTCTGGACTATTACTTATATACTTAGCTTATTTTTTTTAATGTTTATTTTTGAGAGAGAGACAGAGCATGAAAGGGGGAGGGGCAGAGAGAGAAGGAGACACAGAACTGGAAGCAGCCTCCAGGCTCCGAGCTGCCCGCACAGAGCCTGACGTGGGGCTCCAACTCACAGACTGTGAGATCCTGACCTGAGCCAAAGTCAGACGCTCAACCGACTGAGTCACCCAGGCACCTCTACAATTTAAAACAAACGGGTCATTAAGATTTTTCAGCATAAAAAAGAAGAATAAAACCCAGAAGATAGTTCTACACTTAAATTAGAAATAGTAGCAAGATTTCATGATGTATTTTTTAGTGTCCAATAAGTACTATCTCCTAGCTGCTCACTAAAGAGGCCTAGACGCGAGGACAAGCAGCCCTGAGCACCCCGGAGTCGGGCGAACTGCAGGTCGTCCCTGACCTACGCCGGGGTCAGGTCCCGAGGAGCCCTTCACTGCCTCCCCCAGCCTACCGAGCCCCGGCACCGTGCCCCGCGGACCTCGACTGTGCTCCCCCACGCGCAAGAGCACACGGCTGGACAAAATCGTCTGCCACAGAGCCGCCTCGGTGCCGGTGCAGGCTGCTGTGCAGGAGGTGAGAAACAGCAGGCCGACAAGCACACACGGTGTCCACGCGCCGCTGCTGCTGGCCCTCACGACCGCGAGGCTGACCGGGAGCCGTGGCCGCCGCCTGGCCTCAGAGAGAGGAGCGTGCCAGGCGTCGCTAGCCCAAGAAGAGATCCACACTCAAAACTCCCAGCACAGTGTCTATTAGACGTGTCCTCACGTCCACACCACTGTCAGGTGGACAGTCCGTAAGCCGAGCCACGTTAAGTTGGGGACTTTCTGTGAATACATGTGCCGGTGACAGACAACAGACCTCCACCTGCCTGTGACGCACAGACCTGCAGACCAGTGTGGCCACCTGCCCTCGGTTCCCCCGAGGCAGAGAGGAAGAGAATAAATCTAATTAATTCAATTTTTTTTCCCTAGGTTCTGGTGACAGGGCGAGAAATGTCCTACTATTAATAGATCTCTAGCACACACTAGGCAATGACAACCACTTCCAGGATTTCCGTTCATCCTGGCGACGCCAGGGTAAGCAGTACTGGCCCCATTTTACTGGTAAAAGAGCGGGACTCGTGAGTCACATGTCCCTCCCGGGCCCACTTAACGACAGGGTGCTCTTCAAAGTGTGGTCTGGAGAGACAGCGAGACGGAAAAGTCAGAAGCGGTGCTAACAGTGTAAGAGGGCTGTGCTCTGTCTCCTGAGTCTTATAATAAAATCTAGGTGTGAAGCATCGATGTCTTTTTAAAATACTGATTTTTTTCTAGTCGTTCACTTGTATTATATTGGTAAACACGCTGGTCCAGTTGGGGCGTGGGGACGAGACAGCTGTTCTTGAGCACAGACAGTGTGGCAGGGTAGGGCACGAGAGAAGGCTGGACCTGGCAAGGAGCCAAGCTGGCAGGGGACTCAGAGCTCCCAATGCAACCCCCACACCGGACGACCCCTGCAGTAACCTGCCGCACATCGACCAGCAGGACTGGGTGCCAACCACGCGTCTTCGAACGGGAAGGAGCGCTCCCTCAAGGCTTCTGCCCTGGGGTGAAGATCAGGGATCCAGAGAGGGAGCAGGAGCCTGGTGAGCGGCCCAGCGAGGAAGGAACTGACCCTCCCCAGCCCTCTGCGAGGCCGTGATCTCCGTCCTTCCGGAGCATGCATCAGCCTGGTGTGTGGTGACAGAGCCCGGGGCTCACAGGGAGGGCCTCCCTGAAGGGAGATCTGGCTTGGGATGAGAACAAACTGGCGCCAAATGGACACATGAGGTGGCTGGGAGAAGGTCTTGCAGGCACAAGGGCGTGTGCAGCAGCTCGGCGACCAGAAGGAACACGGAAGGTTCCAGGCACCAGACCTGCAGCACAGCCCCGGGACTCAGCGCGAGAACCGCAGTCGAGGCCTCGCTCGGCAGCACTGCTGAGCTGAGACTGTGCGCAGGGCATTTAGCCTCGCAGACTGGGCATTCTCACCCATAACACGGGGCGAAGGGGTCCGCTGCCAAGGGTGCTTGTGAGAACGGAACTGACTGCTTTGGACACTCAGCACTCAGCCAGCGCTCGGTAACGGCAGCAGGACTGACGGCAGCCGCCGGGACACTGTCGACAGGAGGTTCGGAGGCCTGGAGTGAGGGGTGAGGGCTGGGGAGGCCGCTTCAGGACGGCTTCACGCAGCCGAGTTTACGACCCCGCTCTGCGTTAGGTGCACCCATCTATCTCACCGGGTGAGAAATACAACTGTTCAGGATCTATCATTTGATGCAAAAAAAAAATCTCGTTTTCTTGGGGGGATAAAGTAGAATTCTCAGATATGCAAAACAGGCAAGATTTCCTGTGAAGGAAATGAAATCATGTGCTGACAACGGAAACCCGAGCAGGCGGTAAGGGTGAATTACGGAGCCCTCGAAGGTCGAGATTACGTGCAAGTTGTGGCTGAAGGGAGGGCATGCTTTCCTAGCTCCATCACAAAATGATCCAAGGTCAATTTTTACAAAGATTCATGGAATGTGGAGGACACAGATGACAAGGATGCCAGCGGCACTGTGACACAGACCTCAGCGCACCCTTCCGGAGGAGTGGCTGACGACCAAGCTCCAGTCTGCTGCCGTGGCTACGAGTGCGGCGCGCCGTCCAGGGCAGGGGAGAACGATTAGGGAATTAACAAGTTTTCTCCTGTTCACACTCCATTAACCAAGGCGGTTGTCTGTTTTCTCGCTGACGTGCTGGGAACGGAGTCCAAGCCCACAACAAATGAGTCACAAGCTGCAGTTCCCACCTGGGGCCAAGCTCAGTCAACACTTCCACAGGGATATGCATCTCGACCGAAGAGCGCGTCTGGCTTAAACAAACGAACGCTTCGCCCCTGGAGATGAAGTGGGAGCAGGAAGACAACTAACCGAGGTGCTGACTGTGCCCTCCCACCGTGGCCGATCATCCTGGAGAGCGAGCTCTGCGCGCAGGCCCGACTCGGCCGTGTACGCTCCTCTGGGGAAATCTACCGGATGGACCGGAAGCAGAGCCTCAGCCACCCTGGCTGCTCTCACGTCAGATCTAAGTACAAATATCCAAGGACACAAAGAAGGGCAAGGGCACAGCACCAGCCAGCACCTACTCTCCTCCCTGGACACACAGAGAACCCGGGTGCTCTGCCGTTTGGTAAAAACGTGTTCACCACACTGCTCCTCAGAACTGACACCTGTACAAATAAAAAGATCCCGAGTCCTCATTCCGAAGTGGACCAATGACCAGCGCGGGTGGGGCGACACTCAAACAAGGTCTCCGTCTGGAGGAAGCCATCCTCAGACATGCAGACGCCCAACTCGAAGGGCCTGGTGTCCAAGGGCGACGCCGGATGAAGCAGACCGTCGGGTCAGAGATGTGGACGCACCCGCCCGCGGGCAGGACTCGCCTACCATCCCAACCCCCCCGGGGGACGGGGGACACTCTGGAGAGGACAGAACTACGTGAGAATTCCAGCTCCTCCTTTCAGCCGTGGAAGCTTGAGGAGCTCTCTGATTTTATGTGACAAGGGGGTCACACTCGGGTCACAGAGTCACGTGAAGACCCAGGAGGAAGGGCTCGGCATGGAGTCCCACACCCAATCAGGACACCACAAACCGCAACACACTTGTAATGCTGTTTCCACTGGTCCCGAGACTCTGAAGGTTTCCCTCATGACCCACACGTGGAGAGGGCTGGGCATGGCGCTCCCCCACAAGCCACGAGCTGGTCCAGACGGACTCTTCTAGAACCAGGAAATGCGCAGATACGGTGCGCCCAGGTGCCCTGCGTGGCTGCCCCCCACGGGTGCACCAGGACACGCCACGGGGCTCCTCAAGGGGCTCAGGCCGGCCCAGGGCCTGCATTCTGCGGACACACTTTCTCGGGAACTCCGAGCGCAAGGCCAGGCCGGCGGCTCACGCCCTGGCTCCAAGTCCACACGTCCTGGGAGGTGTCCAACAGCACTGACCCTGTGGTCCCAACCCGAGAACAGGTATGTCCTAATCCCAGAGAGTGAAGCCCGGGCGTCAGAGCCTCAGACACACTCTTCCGGGGATTCTGACCCGCGCCGAGGCCAAGCGCACCCGCGGAGCCAGCCTCTGGGACCCAGCACAAATCCTGAGAGGAGCCCCTGAAATGGGCCCACTGCCCTTCCCCTCCTCCTGTCTGGAGCTCTGCTCCCCTCACTCCTGCGCCCGGCTCCGCGGAGCCGTGACGAGCATGCAGCAGGCCACACCCGGCCCGCACCACCGCAGACACCTCGCGGCCAGGCCTCCCGCAGCCCAGAGGGCCCCGTGCGAGTCCGCAGTCTCTGCCGCCGGCCTTCGCCAGCCACGGGCCGCTTCCTGCACTCGCCCGCCCTCTGGGGCTTCGGGCACGCATCTGTGACCGGCTGTGGTCTGTCTACAAATAATATTACATAATAACGTACTGCTGTCTCACACACAACGGAAAAAGCTCACAACCGACGCTCCCCTGGACGCTGGGGCGACTGCTCTCACACGCTCACTTCTACATCCGTCATGAGCCCCCAAAGACACTGCGACTCTGACTGATTCAAGGAGCTACTGAATTTTAAATGAATTTAAAAGTGAGGAAAAAGGTATTCCGGTCTTCGCCACCTCCTTCCCATTCCGGGGCTTTGATTCCCTTGTGCAGAGTCAGGTTTCCACCCAGGACCACCTTCGTCCGCCTTACACAACTTCTCTCGACGCCGCCTCACGGCGCAGGTCCACTGACGGCACAGTTCTGACGGCAAAGTCTCTCAACGTGCGTTTGGGGACATGGCTTTATCTCACGCTCATGTCTGAGGATGTCTGGGCTGGACATGTAATTCCAGGCTGACGAGTCTGCGTTGTGAAGATGTTACTGCACTGATTCCCGCTTTGCATCCCTGCTCCAGAGAAGCCTGCTATCAGGAAGCCTCCTATCTTTAATTTTCTTTTTTAGTGTTTATTTATTATTGAGACAGAAACAGAGGAGGGGGCGCGGTGCAGAGAGAGAGAGACACACACAGAATGCAAAGCAGGCTCCAGGCTGTCAGCACAGAGCCTGACACAGGCCTCAAACTCACAAACCGTGAGATTGTGACCTGGGCCGAAGTCGGATGCTTAACTGACTGCCCGCAGGCGCCCCGTCTGCTTTTCTCGACCGGCAGGCACCGGTCAGCGCATCAGAGAGAAACTGCGCAGCAGGCAGCTGATCCAAGACCAATGGGGGGGGTCTTTGCAAATGTTATTAAAATAAAAAAAATTCCAAGAAGACTGATGAAGAAAAGAGAGACATCTACTTAAACAGAACAGAATGAAAAGAGATAAAAAGGTATAGAAAACACAGATTGAAATAAAATATTACGAACCATATGACAACTGGAAACTTACAAGGAATGAGCATCTCTGAGGAAAGGAGAAAACGTCACACTGACACAATCAAAATCTTGACCAGAATAACCTGCATACTTAAATTTAAATTATTTAATGACACAAAAATGACCAAGACTCACTGACAAAAACAAAGGACCCAATGGCTCTCCAAGTGAGCGCCACCAGGTTCTTCAGGACCACGTGACCTATTATGTACAGAAGCTGTTGCAAAACAACAGGCAAAGAGAGAAAGCTTCCTGACCCTGCTCTGACTTGGTTCAGAACCAGCATCAGACAGAGCGGTGCACGAAAGTCACAGGCCTGTCTGCCTAGAACAGGGCCCCTCCCCACCTCACACAACGAAACCCCACAAATGGTGTCAGACAAATGAAATCATACACACTACGCGAGTTCATGGTGATCCTAACAGGGACCGGGAGATGGCCAGGGCAGTGATCCTCATCCATGTTCTGATCATTATCTCCTGCCACAGAAAAAACATCTGATAAGGGTTAGCACTGACTTATGATTTTTTTCTTAATTCTCAGAACACTGGAGAACTTTTCTAACTTGAAAAGGGCTATGTGCCAGGAACGTATTTAGTAAGCGTCACACCTGAGAGAAAATTTAGGTAGATTCCAAGACCAGAAAAAACCACAAGGAGACGGTTTTCTTATTCTGATACAGAAAAATAAACTCAAGGGCGCCTGGGTGGCTCAGTCGGTTGAACATCTGACTTCAGCTCAGGTCATGATCTGGTGGTTTGTGGGTTTGAGCCCCACATCAGGCTCTGTGCTGACAGCTCGGAGCCTGGAGCCTGCTTCAGATTCTGTGTCTCCCTCTCTCTCTGCTCCTCCCCCACTCCTGCTCTGTCTCTCTCTCTCTCAAAATTAAATCAATCTTAAAAAGATATTAAAAAAGAAAAAGAAAAAGAGCATTGTGAACACTGCTTTGGTCTCTCTGTCAGAATGGAAGCAGAGAAAGGAATGAAAACAGAAGAAGGCAATGAGGCTGATTTAGATGAAGGAGGAGTGATTTTCTTTAGGAGAAAAAGTGGAAATTCTAGAGGGTAGATTACCCAGATATAACATGGAAAATAATATCAAGAAGGCCAGGAAAGAAAGATCTAGAGCGCAATGAGAATGCATCGAGTCCTAAATGCTCTCAGTGATGGGGTAGACGTTATATTCTTACTGGAACAGGGACTGTACTGAGGCCCCACAAAACCCAGGATGGGACAGAAACATGGTCCTGGCTCCCTGGGGCTGCTCACACGAGGGAGAGCAGGACCGAAAAGGGAGTGAGGACACGACTCCTCAATGTCACAGGCCGCCAACCGTCCCAGACCTGCCAAAGTCCTGCAGAGGCAGAAACTTAGACTTTCTGCATCCAC
>PJEM01011995.1:0-41943 GCA_004023845.1 Helogale parvula
GTTTGCCTCCTCCCGTGCCTCTGTCCTGGTCCCAACTGGCTAGCCACATCCTTTCTCCTTCCAGGGTTGGAAAATACCTTTCTCTCCAATTTTCCAAGCCAGGAGCACATTAATCTCTTGTTCCGAACTTGCTGGTTAACTCGTAGACCACCAGCATTGAGCCTGGCCCGGAGTTACGTGGCAGGCACCCCAAGAGGGGGGCGGGCTGAGAGAACTCAGACCACTCGGCTCACCGAGAGCACGGAGCACCCTACCATCTCCCAGCCTAGGCACCCACCTCCCAACGGGCGAATACTTGTTCAGTCTTCGCTGCGTGTCCTGCTGGAGACGGTGAAGTAGGGACCCCTCAGTATGCTGCCTGCCAACATTTGACTTGTGCTTGGGAAACACGAGTGGGGTTCCCTCCGGTGCGGGGAGGGGATATGCGGTTCTGGCCAGACGCCGGCTCATCCTGGGTCTTTTGGGCCCACGACCTACCTGGGAGGGGGCAGTCTCCTGGTTCCCAGATGCCGATTTAGGACTGACATGGCGGACGTGTGGCCTCACATCGGGTCATCGTGGTGAAGGTCAGGGGAGAATCTGAAACCTTGTCCCTTGCAGCCCCGTTTATCAGGACCCAGGAGGGGCTGGTGATGCGTGCCACCCTCCAAGAGCTGAAGGATCCCGGGTGAGGGTCTTCATCACCCCCCTGGGGGACGCGTCTGTCTGGTCCTTTGCAGCGGCAGAAGGCGTCTAGGAGGGTGGCACCAGGAGCACCAGGAGCCCACCCAACAGTGCAGTGCCCCAATCGGCTTTGATGCTCACATGCCACCCCCTGGCAGAGCAGGCGGGCTCAGGCCCAGGTACAAGGTATGTGGTTTATCTGGAAGGCAGCCCCAGGAGCCCCCAGGGGAAGGTGCAGAATAAGAAGACCAGTGAGCAAAGTGGCACCTGGTACAAGCCATCAGCCCCCCAGCTAAGCCCGGGAGACCGGGCAGAGCCCGAGGTCATCATTCCTGAGACGGAAGACCCTGTGGCTGGTTGAGGGCTGACTCCAGGGCCCTGACCCTCTGACAATTCAGCGTTCCCCATGCAGAGAGCTGCCGTCCTTCCTGGAACGACCCTTGGCCGTGAACATGAGCACTCAGGAAACTTGCAGCGTCTGCTCCGTCTTCCTGCGCATGGACAGCCCGAACCGTTCACTCCGGTGCCCCTCACTCACACCACGGAAACAGATGGGCTCTCGGGAGAAACGGGCGCCCCTTTGCCTCTCCCTGCCTCCCTCTCTCTGCAGCACGATTGTCGGGGTCCTGGGCCAGTCGCCTGGGATCAGCAGGGACAAGGCTCAGCCCTGGGCTTGAGCAATTGCTCAGTTTGGCTCAGAATGACAGACAGCTGGTTTGGAGTGACTGGGAAATGTCATCCATCTGAGAGAATACTGCTGCTCTCCCGATGAGTTTTACAAACACGCATTTTAGGGGCGCCAGGGGGGCTCAGTCGGTTAAGTGTCCAACTTCGGCTCGGTCATGATGTCACGGTTCGTGGGTTCGAGCCCCGCGTCGGGCTCTGTGCTGACAGCTCAGATTCTATGTCTCCCTCTCTCTCTGACCCTCCCCTGCTCACGCTGTCTCTTTCTGTCTCTCTCAAGAAATAAAAAAAAAATTTAAAAATACACATTTTATTTTCAAACAAATTCATCTCCAAATATTGTGGTTTTTTTGTAGTTTATCCAGAAACACTAACACCCGCAGGTGGAGAGCGCTTGCCCGCGTTCGCGTGCATCCAGGTACGTGCGCGTGCGTGCTTGTGGCGCCGCTTTTCATTCCCGGGAGCCCGTGCTTCACATGGTGATGGAGGAGTGATTTTCTTTGCCTTTCAAGAGACCTTCCGCCTCTCGGATGCAAACGCAGCCCATCCACCTTTCCTCCAGCTTTAATAATAGTCTCGTGAAAGCCCCTGGGACTCTCCCTTGCCTAACCTTCAAGCCAGATTTACAAGTCAGGGAATGTTAGAGATGAATTAATTACCCCACGAAATACGAGCGGGACACAGCACACATAAAAGGGGGAAGAGGGGCGCTTCTTTCCCGTGCAGAGAAGTTACCAGAGCGATGCTGCTGGATTATTCTTCCTTCTATCACGGCTGCAACGCATTTAAGAGCCATATGCACCGACTCATTTGCATATTTTCTGCCTCTCCTCTCCCCTGCATTGCACACACCATCCCTTCGGCAGAGACACATTATTCTTCCTCATGTTCGAGGGTGCACAGGGGGAGCCCCGTCTTTCTCCTCTGCAATGGGCTTTTAATTGCCTTCCCGATGCAGATGTGATGTTTTGCTATTAGTTCCAGCGTCTGAGAAGGTAAATGTTTATGTCCCACGTGAAAGCGACGACGCACTTTGCCTCTTGCTCCGTGTGGCTCAACCTGGCTCAGCCTTGATTTCACCAACGCCGCCAGAGCCGCCTCTAGAAACTTCTCGGGGGAATTTAAACAACACCCAGGTTCTCACTGTTGAACTCTCTGTGAGCGGGCCTGTCTGGGGTGGGGTTGGAAGGTGGGGGTGGTGGCTTGATTTCAGGAGAGGATTCTGGAGGAAAAAGAAGAAGAAAAGCCTCACCCCTCTCTTTTCAAGCACTGGACTTAAAGTTACATGATAGGAAAAAAATGTTTGAAAGACACACACACACACACACACACACACACACACGGAGAAATTGGTACCAAATCTTTTTCACATCAAACTGCACTTTTAAAATTCTACCAGCAAATGAAGACTAGAAAAGTGAGTTCAGGACTGAGGGGACATATTATGACAATTCTGTAGACCGTCGCTTTAGAAGGAAAGGTTCAAGCTGTAGAAAAAAAAAAAAAAAAAAAAAGGACTCTGAAGCCACAGTTTATCCAATATATTGAATCCAGATTTCATCAACCACAAAAATGTCATCCCCGAGACCATATGCAGAAACATGTTTTCTTCAGAACTTCTAAAGTGGAAATCAAATATACGATGAAGACAATTAGATGAAATTTGGAAAATGCCAGACCCAGGACACCTGGGGCTGCTTTGGCGGTGGCGGGAGAGATTCGCGCTTCCCAAGAGGTTGGACTGGCAGCTGGGGAGGCGGGGGGTCCGAAGTGAAGTCTTGCAACCACGCGACGGAAAAATCCAGAGTATTTGAGCCAACCGAGCGAGAGGGGGCAGGGCTGCTTTTGATCTGCGGTGTTGCAATTTTCTTTTGTAGGTTTTCTTGTATCTAATCGTGATAATGCAGGTCGGGATGATAGGGGTCTCTGCCACCGTGCACAGATCGGCCCCCTGTGGCTGCAGGGTTTTCATAGCATGGCCTGGGCATGGATAGGAGGGAGATCCCTGCCCCCTCTATGCGCTTGCATCTGGAAGCTGGGGGGGGGGTGACTGTGCCTGGGGCCGGGAGGCCCCTCCTCAGTGGCCTCCCTCTGCCTTCCTAGTTCTGCTTCCCTCCCTCCGATGGGGACAAAGATGCCTGCTCTTCTTCTGGCTTGTGGTGAGGGTTACAGAGAGAGTGTACGGAGTCTGCTTTTGAGAAATCAGTTATCTTCGCAGATGCTGGGATGGCGTGAACAGGCCGACACCGAAGCCCCGAGGCTTGCCGTCTCCCGCGGGCACAGCGAGCGCGCCGGGCCGGGCCAGGCCAGTCCTGGACGCCGGTCCACACGCCTAACAGTGCCCGGGGTTTGCTGAGGCACCGAGTCCTGAGCTAAAGCGCTTCTCGGGGTCACCTTCTTAAATCCTCACGATAAGAAAGATCCTCTCCAAGTTGTGGGTGGAGAAACCAAGTCACAAAGGAGTGGACAGGTCCCACTTCAAAGAAGGGGATCGGAACCCAGGTGGCTTGGCTCCTGAGTCTCCAGAGACCCAGGGCCCTCCTGTCTACACCCGCCTCGTGGCGGCCACTGTCAGCCAGGGCTACTGCTCACCTTTAAATTAGCTAAAGATGGGCTCCCGGGGGCTCCGTCAGTTAAGTGTCCAACTTCAGCTCAGGTCGTGATCTCACAGTTTGTGGGTTTGAGCCCTGCATCGGGCTCTGTGCTGACAGTTTGGAGCCTGCTTGGGATTCTCTCTCTCTCTCTCTCTCTCTGTCTCTCCCCTTCTCTCTGCCCCTCCCACATTCCAACACACACACACACACACACACACACACACACACACTCTCTCTCTCTCTCTCTCTCTCTCTCTCTCAAAAATAAATAAATTTAAATTTAAATTTAAATTTAAAAAATATAAATAAATAAGTAAGTTGAATTTAAAATTCCATCCCTGGAGGGCACCTGGGGGGCTCAGTCAGTTAAGCATCCAACTTCAGCTCAGGTCATGATCTCGAGGTTTGTGAGTTTGAGCCCCGGGTTGGGCTCTGTGCTGACCGCTCAGAGCCTGGAGCCTGCTTCAGATTCAGTGTCTCCCTCTCTCTCTGCATCTCCCCTGCTTGCTCTCTGTCTCTCTCTGTCTCTCAAAAATAAATGAATATTTTTAAAAAGTCTTTAAAATTCCATTCCTCAGTCACACTAGCCACATCTCAGGTGGTTAGTAGCTGCACATGGCCAATGTCCCCTGTACCGTGAGTGTTGATACGGAGCATCTGTCTCACCACAGAACACCCACTGGACAGCACCAGCTCCACCATTTAGACCTCAGCCCGGAGCAGAAGGCTCACAAGACGGTAAATTCGGTAGTGATTATTTACATGTGAAGGAATCCTGGACACCCCGAAAGGAGCTGCCTGCATGATTTCCATTAACCAGGGAATTGAAGCGTCCATTTCCAGGTCATTAACTGCTGGGCTGGGCAGAGGACGGTTGGGGGGAGGGGAGTGGGTTGGTGACTAGGAGCTAGAGAATGTTCTAGAATGTTGGGAGATGCTTTCCACTGTGGAGTGGTTCAAAGCGGAGATGGAACAGAGTACTAACCTGAGGTGGGCTCTCCCCCCTGGCAGGTTCCAGGTCACCTGCTCAGTTTCTTTCTGCAGTTGGGTTTTGGTCTTAAAGATGGAAGCGTCCTGCCTCACTAGGAAAGAGTGACCAGGAGGTTTGCTTTGGAGACTCTCCTCCTTGTTCCCGTCGGGCTTCTCATCTTGGATCGGCTGTCAACTTGCTGTGTGGCCTGAGCAGGGCCTCTGACCTTGTGTCTCTGCCTCCCCCACGTATAGCTGGGAAGTGGGGGCAAGCTCAGAGCACACTAAAAATCCCCTTCTGTTCCTTTGCTCACTCAGTTGCTATCTGTGCAAGGGGAGGGTGAGCCATGGGTGCAAACATGACCGGCCCCGCAGGTTTGTGGGACATTGGCTGAAACTCCTACCGCGTGCCACATTCTCCAAGTGAACTCAGTGTTGAGTAAGTGGATGACTGATGACTGAGCCGTTGGGGGGGGGAGGGGGTTCTGCCCCAGGATGGAGGGTCTGGAAGGCGCCTCCCCGAGGGATTCTTAGAATGAAAGCCTGCTCTCCACACGCTCCCCTCACCCTGTCGGGGAGTCTGGCGTGGGCGGGGGACGGAGCTTAGCAAAGGGGTGAGTTCAGGGCAGTTACACTCCACTTGATCCCACAGAGCTCTGGAGATGAGCCACTGCTCAAAGCTTGCTCCCCGCCTCCTGGCCCTCCAGAGGCGAGAGACCTAGGCTGTCCGATCCCCACCCTGACATCCACTGGCTACGTTCACGCCCGCATCCCCTTCCTCAATAATCCCTGCTCCTGCTGAGGCTGCACCTGCCGGGACAGAGGCTCCCGTCGGCCAGTGGCCAGTCTTCAAGAGGAGGGCTGGAGTGCGAGCTGAGCTGTTGGCAGCCAGGGGGTGGTACATCAGCCAGGAAAAGGGGACCTGGGTGGATGCCCCCAGATTTCCCTACAGAGCTCTACCATCTCTGCTCTTGTGATTCCCCTGTCACTGAACGAGGAGGTGTATTCTGTTCACATTTGTGTCACCTGTCTCGGGCAGAGGTGTGTTTTGGTTCCCTCTAGTATGTATTGATGTCTCTTAAACGGCCGCTGATGTGTCCCCCCAGGAAGAAATGAGGCCATCTGGTTCTGTGTCTAGTTAGCCGGGCTGTGATAAATGACAGCCCACAGGCAGAGTGGAAAGCCGCCTCATTAACGAAGTGCGGCCCCGTGTGTTCTGAAACAATACATCCCAAAGGGGGCTGCATTAATTAGAAATATTTTCATTCAAGGGTGCCTGGGTGGCTCAGTCGGTTAAGCGTCCGGCTTCGGCTCCGATCATGATCTCACGGTTCGTGGGTTCGAGCCCCGCGTCCGGCTCTGTGCTGACAGCTAGCTCAGAGCCTGGAGCCTGCTTCAGATCCTGTGACTCCCTCTTTCTCTGACCCTCCTCTGCTCGTGCTGTCTCTCTCCGTCTCTCAAAAATAAAGAGAAAACAGAAAAAAATTAAAAAAAAATTTTCATCCAACACGAGACTGTGGCAGAACATCTGGCCATCTGGAGGCAGGAAAGACAATGCAATTGCCCATTTCACCAACGTGCTTTGCAAAGCCTGGCTATTTCAGTGCCCTTGAAAGACAGAGGCTCATGAAAACTGTGCATTCAACTCGGTGCAAACTTCACCGAGTTTGCAACATAGACCGTTGGCCCTCTGCGTGCGATCCTTTTCCAATTAGTCCAAGTATTCCCTTCTAACAAGGCAAGGCGGGCTGGGGGGTCGGAAAAAATTCTTCTCCCGCCGGCGTAGAAAGAAAGGAGATGTTTTGGAAGAGCTAGTCTTGTCTTTCGTGGTCTGAGTCCACTTGTGCCTGGGTCTTCACATCTGAGACAAACCTCTGGCTTCAGCCTTCCCGTCATTCAGGCCTCCGATGTCTCCTACAGTTTTGCAGCCGGCAAATTAAATAAGACAAGGATTAGGAGAAAAAATGTCACAGCGCGTGCCTCTGCTTCATAAGTGGCTGGAGCTGGGCCTGGGCCGCCTGAGTTTCTCACATCCGAGGCCCGGATCTGT
This sequence comes from Helogale parvula, assembly GCA_004023845.1. Classification (NCBI taxonomy): domain Eukaryota; kingdom Metazoa; phylum Chordata; class Mammalia; order Carnivora; family Herpestidae; genus Helogale; species Helogale parvula. The sequence goes on from PJEM01011995.1 coordinate 6,961, forward strand.
TGGAAGTGGTGCTGGAAACAGCACGGGGGGCTCCTGTGAGGGGGGGGGGGGTTCAAAGGACCTGAAATTCTAACTCCCAGAGGGTGTGGGGCCGTAGGTGACCGTCCCCAAGGTTAACCGTGCTCAACCTCTCAGCCTCGGTCCTGTTTGCAAGAAGGGAATAAAAGCACCAACTTCTCACAACACCGTGGTGAGAATCATCAGGCGTGTGGCCCGAACACTTGACGCGTGTTGTTGGGTATCGATGGTAGTGACGGTGATGTCACTGGCCTGTGGTTCCCGTGGGGCTCCGGGGTGAAGGTCTGGGAAGATGGTTTTCCTTCCTGGGGAGTAACGTGTTTCACCTGGATTTTCTGGAACTTTCTCATCAGAGGGTGTTGATATTTCACCTTCGGGTCTTGACCTGGAGTGGGGCCCTCTGCAGAGCTGTCGGTGGGAAGACCCCACCTGAGAGTTGGGTTATCCGGTGTTGTACGTGGGACACTTCTGTCATGAGGGGGCGTCCCCCCCAGCCTTCTGCATGGAAATACCGCTCTCTCCCCAGAGCTGAGCCCCTGAGAGCTACATGCTCTCTATGAGGGCTTCTGCGACCTTTTCCGGAAGACAGAAAGGCTAGGAATGTAGGAGTGGAGGTCAGATGGTGACCTCGGAGCTCAGAATTCTTGGACTCTGATCCTCCTGCTGATAAGACGTAAGTGGATTTAAAAAAAAATCCTCGAGAGAGGGGCCAAAGAGGGCTCCCACGCTGAAAATAACCTTGCCTTTTCTCTTCCTTGGGTTAAATCTCTTCCATCTTTGGACCCGTTTTCTACCTTGTTTCTCAGCTCACATATGTTTGCACGGGTTTAATTAGGATGAAATGTCCGTGATTCACCACGGTCTTTGGCAAATGAAGAAAATAAGCACAGAAATGAAGGCAGAAAACCGCACTCGTGGTGCGTCCCGATCACCGGGGGTTCATGCAAATCTGTTTCCTCAAGGCTCCCTGAGGCTGCGTGGGATCCTGGAAAGAGCAAAGCGGGGGAGACGGCCTCCGGGGGGTGCCCCTCGGGCCCTGGGAGGCGTTCTGCTCCAAGAAGAACTTGGGCAGGATGAGGATGGTTAATAATAGCATATCGCACACCGGAGACTTGCTGAGAGAGTAGATCCTAAGTGTTCTCGCCACACAACAAATTAAACAGGGAAATATGTGAGTGGTGGGTAGATCAGTTAGCCTGACTGGAGAAACCCTTCCAGAGCCCAGATGTATGGCAAACATCACGTCCCACACTGAAATCTATGCCGTGCGTGCTTATCAGCCGCACATCAATAAGGCCGGGGAGAAAAACAGCTTCGGCTGTCTCTCCAGAAGCCCCCTCCATGGCCCACACGTCCACCCTGCGGACCCATGTAATTCTTTTTGCAAGAAGGAAAAGGCCATTAAAAACACTTCCAGACACCCACCTAATGGACCAAACGATTAAATCCAACCACGTGCCTCCTCGGCTCAGCTGTCTTGTCGAAACATGGCAAAATGAGCATTTGTCTCTTATTGTAAATGAAACATTTTCAAGGCCACTCTAATTTGGAGAACAAGATTGATTGTGAGCTGTCTGACTGAGCCGGGCGAGGGGCCCCGCCGCTGTCGGGTGACTAAGTGAGCAGAGGCTCTAGCAGGTCGCTGAGCCACGGGGAGCTGACCCGGAGCCTGGCTGGGAAAAGAGGAGAGGCCATTCGAATTCGTAAATGCAGGAAGACAACATGGAAAGGTGGCCTTTTTAAATTCACCATTTGTTTTCCCACCAGATCTTTCCCTTCTCTTGGAGTGAGAAAGTTTTTAGAGGATTCTGAAATCAATAAACCGTAATATCAGAAGGATAGAGTTTACAGGACATGAGCACTTCATCTCCGCCGTGAGGTTAGGGGAAGGCTCACGTCAGTGTTTCTTACTACTCCTTACGGTCTTTGGAGTGGACCCAGCGGTTTTCCGTCCCTCCTGTGGGTAAATGGCCCCACGCATCTGGAGCCGTGGGAGGACCCAGCCTGGAGTTCGAGGAGCGGGTTTACTGGGACGCCTCCATCCCATGGCAAAACCATTCCCAGATGCAGAGACAAAGCTGCCTAGAAGTATAGCGCATCCAGTGGGGAAAAGTTCCCGGAGAAACAGACACAACCCAGGCATCGAGTTCTCCTTTGCCCGCCTTCCCCGGGCAAGGCTACGGAGACTAAGCTTTTTTGAATATGTCTAATCCAAATCAAGAGGAAGTCTGATAGCAGTAAGAGTGTTCCTGACCCTCTGAGTCTGGATCTATTGATTGCTAGATCCACACACAGGGAAAGTTTTTCCCCATCTCCCCCTTCCTGTCTCACTCCTTCCCTCCTTCTCTCCCTGCCCCCCCCTTCCTTCCTTCACATGTTCTGCTCCTTCCTCCTTTTCTTGGCTGGAATATTCCAGCTCAGTTGTTTATATAGCTGAAATCAACTGGCTAATTGTCCGTTTCTCTCTCTGGCTTCGTAACAAGCACTGTCTTACCTGAGCTAAATGCTTACTCACGCAAGATAATAAGAAATACCAAAAGCCACAGGAGCATTGAGAAGACAAACAGGTTATAAAATTGCCTATTAGGGACTGTAATTTAAAATCATTTCCGAAAGGTTCTGCATTCTTTCCCTTGGCTGCCAGATGTCACCGTCCTTAAAATTCCCAGCGCTACACGCAAAATGTGGGTGTTTTCAAAGGTCAGGTCCACAAGGCTCACTTGGAACTTCAATTACTTTCTCATGAAAGGAGAAGCCGGTGGGGAAAAAAAAGAAGAAGTCACCAAGACATTCTGCGGAAATTTTAATTAGGTACCGGAAGGCAAATGCCAGTCTTAGATTTTCCCGAAAGCTGAGATGAAACGGCTCACCCGGCGAACCTGTTGCTGAGAGCACTTCCTAGGGTTAATGGGGGAGTTGTGTGTGTGAAGGTGAGGACACGCCTCTGTGGCACAGGTCTGTGTGCACAGGAGTCCCGTTCTCTCCGAGCCCAAAAATACGTCCAAAAGAGTCTTGTAACCAAATGGCAAGAAAAATGTGTTACTTTCATGTCATGTTAATGTGGTTTTTTTTCCTTGCCACTAATTATGCTATTTCAAGAAAATAATTGGAATTGGCTAGAAGAAATTAAGAATAGAAACTTGCAAATTATATAACCTAATGAATCTAACTTTTGGTAATGAACCTAGTTGCTACTTAACACGCATCACTGGAGCCTGCATCAAACAGAGAGGCCCTGCTAATTCTTTTAATTCAACTGAACCATCCTTAATAATTCATAATTAAGTCTGGCTCAGAAATGATAGTCTCCATGGCAATATTGATTTATTTGCTATTTGTGTCTCTGCCAAATGTTGAAAATGACAGGATTCTGAGTCGCAGAAGGCAAGGCCGTCCTCTGAGCCCACAGAAGCAAATGGATATCAAGGGCTTTACCGACAGTCCTTTCTCTCTTCACTTCCGAGAGAGAGGAGAGATGAAATGGGAGAAAATGGAAGGTGGGGTTTATGAGCTCACCACTGAGGTTTCAGCCTGAAATAGCAACGCCGAGCACGGACCGGAGCTGGAAAAACAGAAACCAGTTACGATCTGCGTCTGCCATGTGAGGCAAAGGTCTGCTGAAAGCTGGAGGAGGGACCGGCCCCGCTCACCTCGTCGCCAGCTCACTTTCTGCGTGAAAGACCATCAGAGTCCGCACGGGGAGAGAAAATTGCTTGAACGGGGACAGATTCAAAAAATGCCCTCCTTGGTCTTTAGCGCTTTCTCCTTGGAACCTTTAATTGGCTCTGCTCTGGGTTCCAGAATGTATGCCGTTCACATAGACTTGAAAACCCCCCAAACTGCCCTCCAACTATGATCGCTTGGGGTTTTTTTTTTGGGTTTTTTTTTTTTGTGGCCTGGTCTTCATAAAAATGTCATTCTGTTCAGGCTGAAACCCTCCCCAAAGACCCATCACCTGAACCCTGAACTCTGACACCGAAGGAAATGAAGTCAGCTGTGTGCACGGCTCAGAGCACGGTGCTGCTATTTTTAGAACACGTAGTCATGAAAACAGTAATACTTACAATAAAAGTAATAGACGCAATTAAAGTCTATCTTCAGAGATATAAACAGGAGTCAGAAAGTGTAGAAGAATCATATTTTAAAAGTCCAATTAATGGATTCCTGTCACCCCCCTTCCCAAACTCATAAAAGCCCTGCCCCACCTTTGTTCGGGGCTCTCAGCATGGATCCACCACGCCGGTAAAGTCTGTGAGCCCGAGTTTAGGCCCCGGCGAGCCTAAACCCGTAATAAAGCCCTTTGCTTTTGCAAAATAAATAAATAAATAGATAAATAAAAAATAAAAGTCCAATTAAGAGCCTGCCTTTAAAAGGGGCTTGGAAGTGACAGCCAGGGCAGGAGCCCTGTCGGCTTGGACATGCGAGTCTCTGACGCTGTGTCCAAAAGCCACACTTCCATTAACCCTTGAGGCTCTTCTCTGTGATTTACGGTGCTTTTTCCTTTAATGCCCTCCAGCCAGTTGGGCAACAACACTGTGTTGAAGGGGAGCCTGATGTGTGTTGAACGGTGTACCAGCGGCTTTTAAAAATAGTCCCAGGCCGGCAACATTCTCTGGATGAAACTGCCGAAGCCTCACACAGGCACACATCGAGCACGGCTCCCTTTAGGTGAGACAGGTCACGTGCGAAGCCTCACACACGCACAGACTCGCCCACGGCGAGGCTCCGGGCACCGAGCGAGCTTGCTGACGTGGCCCGACGGTGGGGAAGGAGCAGACAGGACTCGTCCGAGTCCGACTCTGCCACCAGCCCGCCGTGCGGTCTTGGCCACGATCACTCCACTTCTCTGTGCCCCCGAGTCCCCAGCTGTAAGAAGGGGATGCCCGGCCCTGCTCTGCCTGCTTCCGGCTCGCTGAGAATTCAGAGGCCTGGGGAGATGTGCAACCAGAGGGTCAAGTGTAAAGCAGATTGTGGAGTCCTGCTCCCGGGGGGGGGGGGCGGTTTACCACTGACCTAGCCCTTCTGGGCCCTGGGTTCCTCATCTGTGCCAGGCAGACAAGAGTGACATAAGCCTCGGAGGCTCAGGGTATTCAGGGAACTCTTGCACGGAAGAGCCTTCCCACCATGACTGGTAACAAGTGTCCTTTGTTGAAAAGGAAGGTGGGAAAGAGGTCGCCCTCTCTTTCCTCTCAGGGGGACCTGGCTTATATCCATCAGTCCCCAGATCCTTAGAGCCTCCTCCTGGGGGCCCCGGAAATAAGCCCTGAAGGACAGCAGGGCCACTAAGAACAGTTGTCAGCTCTGTAACTTTACAGACGTGTGAGTCCCTCCAATATGGGGACAAGTGTGTTTTAAATCTCGTATGCGCAGGTGGCTACTGCACACGTGTATCTACGTGGGCCGTGGAGAGGTGCCCGGGGAGCGTGTGGGACACGGGGGGACGCCGGGAGAAAGGGGCCCCCCGCGCCTCCACGGGGCCCACAACTTGGCGAGGGAGACTGACTCTGTGTCCGGAAGGCATACAGGGCTGGTGGAGAAGGGGTCCACCCTTGTGGACACACAAGGAGCAGAGGCATGGTGACAGGGTGCGGGGTGGGAGGCTGACTCCTGTGCTCAGAAAGGTGGGGGTGAGCGGTCGAGTTGGGGCGGACTCATGAGGAGCTATGGAAACCATGCTGAGGACGGCGGATTTCACAGAGCGTCAAAAACGCTCTAGCGGAGCAGGATGTGAGCTAATGTCCGCTGTGGCGTGCTCCCCCCCCCCCCCAGGTGGCGGGAAGGCTGAACCAGAGCAGGGGGAACGAGGACCAAGACAGGTGTTAGGGGTTTGGCATGAGACCACGGATTGGCTGCCCTTGACCCAGATGGACTCCTCGGTCACCAGCACAGCGTCCCTTGCCCTCGGACGCCAGGACGCAGAAGGGAAATTTGGGGGAGGGGGCTCCTCCCCACCGTCCGTGTTCCTGAGGCTGCGCTGTGCCGGGGAATCCAAGGAAGGGGCAGAAAGTGGAGAGGAGGAGGAGGAGGCAGCTTGTCTGTGTGGAGGGGACTGTGGAGCCAGAGAGGGTCCTAGCCCCTTCCCCGCTCTTGCCTTGGTGGAAATGGAGAGAAGAGTGAAGACACCTGGGGTGACGTGCAGGAAGGGACGGTCTGCATGAGGCCGGCTCTGGGAGCCCTGGGAGGGTCGCCTCACCGCCCGAGCCCGCGAGCTGTGCCTCGCAAACCCACACTCTTCGGTTCACGCCGAATAGATTGATTGGCAGAGGAGCACGTGGAGGGCGCACGGAGTCCTCACTGATATGTGTTATTGGAAATAAGGCACTGATGGGGAAAGCCTGGTGCGCGACCTCACCGCCCCCTGGTGGTCCTAAGCCCCCCCCCAAGGGGGTCTTGGGAAACATCCCCCCTCCCCCCCCCCCCCCCAGTCCTCCTCCTGCTGCTTCTGCTTCAATTTAAAAAGCTATTGATGGCCTGGCTCAAAGATCGCTGTTTTTCTATTCAAACAGCTTTCTTGAAGTTCGGAAAATAGAAACCATTCCTCTGGGTATAAAGAACACACATTTCAAGAATGAGTAACCTGGCAAAGTGAAATTAAAAAGTCGGCTGTAGCTAACACAGCCGTCAGGCGCAAGTGCTTTATTATGAAGGTTCTTAAAACTAAGCGCTAAGTAAAGGTTTCCCCGCCGCGCGTACCGGGGGGATGGTCCTCCGCTCTCAGACCCGGGTTCTTGCGCTCCTCAGACATCGCCTCCAACACCTGCCAGGCTTCGGAGCTGATACTGTGTCCCTCCCGTTCTCCCCCTTCCCCGTCCCTCCCTCCCTCCCTCTTCTTGAGCCAGCAAACCCCAAACACACACTTGTCACTTCTACTCTGAAATAGCTAAGATTTAAAGTGTCAACAACATCTGAAACATAAAACAAATCATTCGCTTCCCAAAGGGGCAACAGCAAGGATGCTGCTGATGGTCACAAAGGGCCCCCGTCGGTCACGGTGTTCAGGACACCCACGCACTCGAATCACGGGCGCGGGCCCCGGAGGGCCTGAGGGGGGCCGGGAGCCACACCGTGGTGGACAAGGCCAGAGGACGGATGGCCCTGGAAGCTGAGCGTTTTCCAGAGTTCATAGGAATGCTGATTACTCTCGGCCTGGAGACCTTTGGGTCTCCTTTCTCTCCGGAGGACACAGTTGAGCTCAGACCCAGTTGCAATAAACATGCAGCTGGGAGGGAAGGGCGGAATTTACGACTTTAGCTCCTGGGCGACGTGAGGCGCTTGCGCAGAGGCAGGGGCGCCGGCGCCTCGGACCCGCGTGGAGTCTCACCCTCCGGGTGTCAAGCGGTTTTCAAAAAGCAGCTGAATGTGGAGACGGGGGTCCCCAGGCAGGAAAGGGCACCACTTCTCCCTGGCTTTGCTAATCAGAGGGCACGAGTTTCCTCGCTTGTAAAACGGATGAATAGGCTCCCGCACGGAGACGCGGTCACAGGGGAGCGTGTGGGCGCAGAGCGCCGGCGTCAGGTCCAGCCCGCCCGTCCGCCCCTGGCGCTCCCTCCTCTCTTCCTCGTTTGCTCCCTTGGCTGTTCACTCATTCCCTCCCTCACTGGCTCACTCACTGATCACCCATCCGTCCATCGAGAGCTCCCGTCACAAAGCAGGCGCCCAGTGACCCCGGACACAGAGCCATGACCAAGACAGAGATCCTGCCCGCGGGCTGCTCCCCCTCCTGGGGGTGCCAGGTGGTCCCGAGCGGGTCCCTCTGTACCGGGCGCCGGGCAGGGGTCTGAGCCGTCATTGCGGGAGGAGCACGCCCACGGAACCCCCTGTGAGGTTGGCCGTCCAAGGGGGACGGAGGGCTGAGCGCCAGAGAATGACACAAACAAATGCAAATGACGAGATCAGCCAGGGCAGGAGAGGGGCCCCGGTGCCGGGCCTGCACGCGGTCAGGGCGGCCTGGGGAGGCTGCTGCGAAGCGGTGGGGTTGGAGTTCCATCCTGGAAGTGGAGCCGTTGGAAAGCAGAGGGAACAGGCAAGGTCCTCCTCGCCTTCGTGGGACAGGCAGGTCCTGACGAGGGCGAGCGAGAGAGGGGAGGCGAGGCGGAGGGGCCGTGGGGGTCAGGGAGCTGGTGGAGGGAGGCCTCGTGGGCCCGAGCGGGACTGACAGCCTGACAGGAAAGCGGCAGAGTCACCGGGGGAGGAGTTGCATCTGCCCATGGGATGCAGGCCGTCCGGTCGTCCGGATCCCTCCGGCTCACCTTTCTGATCCTTCTCGCTGCCCCTGGGTCAGGAAGGACCACAGAGGGTCCAGGGGTTGGGAGAGCCTGAGGCAGAGGTGACTGCTCCCCGAGAGCTCTGCCCCCAAAGACCCCCTTCTCGAGTCACCTCGCACAGGTACCTCGCGAACAGAGATGTGTGTTCTTGCTTCCTTCTAGATGCCCAGATGGCACTTTGCTGTATTCTCTGTCCGTTACGCTGACCCACGGCAGAGCATTCTGGGTATAAAGGAGTCTTTACAACAACGTTTATAATTTGGACCTTATGTCTGCCCATCACTGTCGAGTGGATCATGGACGGTTCTCAGCCTCTGTGCTACTGACGCTTGGGGCTGAATAGTTCTCTGGGGTAGGGCTGTGCTGCGAGTTGTGGGCTGTCCACCAGCACTGCTGGCCTCCACATACTTGATGCCAGGAGGCCCCTCCCCAGCCATGAAAACCCAACATGTCTCCAGATGTTATCAAATGTGCCCCCGGAGGGCAGAGGTGGTCCCCTGGCTAAGAACCCCTGGATTACGGAGCATCCATGCTGTGCCACGTGACACAGCTGTCGCAGAAGGGAGAGCCCTTAGTGGCCTGGAGTCCCAGCAGGCCCAGAGAGTGCCTCCCGCGAGGTCAGCCCCTCCATGGGAGGAGCTCCCAGGTGACTGCGGTGGGGGCTGGAGGTGAGGACCCTGAGGGTGACCGGCGGGAGCAGCGGTGGGAGCCGCTGTGGACGAGGTTCTCGGCCACTTGCCCTGCAGCTGCGGTTGGAAGGAGCATCAAGAAAGGCTGAAGTGAGAAGGATCCAGAACACAGGTGTTTCCTGTATACATTTCAGATGTGCTAAGCAGAGCCCGTGGAGACCCCCCGAGGCCCCCGAGGGGTCGCTGTGCCGAGAGCCACTCCGCTTTGGCCTTGTCCACCGTCAGGGGCCCCAGAATGCGGGCCCAGCTCCCCGACAGCCAGCCCCGTTTGGGGTCAAGCGAGCACCCCTGGACAGATGTCAGGCCACTTAGGGCCCCCATCCTGAGCGTCATCGAAAGGCCTCCAGGATTTCTGTATGCCTGATTAATTCCAGTTGGCATCAAATTAGCACGTTTGGCCTAGAATGTTCATTTTTACAAGCGGTCCTCGCTGGTTTTATTTACAAAAACGAACTGAGGCCCCGGGATATGGACCGGATTAGCTGGCAGAGCTGTCCACGGCGGAAAAAAAGTGTTTTTGTGGACGCTGACTTGATGTATGCTTTTCCCTCAATGCGGGCGCGGGAGGAGCCTGGCCCATTTTCCATCGCGTTCTTCCTGGTGCGTAAATGTGAAAAGAAAACACAGCGTCCCTCTCCTATCTCCCCTGCCTCACGGGCTTCCACGCCGCTGGCTGCTGGCTCAGCTGAAGCCGGGGGCCCGGCCCGTGGCCTCCTTTAGAGCACGGCCATGCAAACCCGGCGGCCTGAGCTGAATCGTCTCACTCATGTTCCTTTTCTTCCAGAAAAATGAGGAGGGGGTCCCTCTTAGACCATAAGTAAACGTGGCTTAAAAACTGAGAACATGGGATCAGAACAGATGGCGTGATGGGAACTTCTCCACGGGTTCTGGGCACGCCAGACCCCTCCAGGGCGCACGGGCATTAAGAGACCCTCATGGCCCTGTCAGGAGAGACAGCTCAGGCCCTATCCCCACGCGGGCGTCAGACACGCACTCCTCCTAACAGGGCGAGACGTGCAGCCGGGGAGCAGAAATGCCACTCTGGACCTGAAGGCCCCTCTGCCACACGGCCCCCAAAGCACAGAGGGGCCCTGTGCCTCAGGGGCCGCAGAGACCTGGGCACCGACGGCGTGCCTGTGAGCTCAGGCAGGTGCGGGCCATTTCTGCGGGGTACAGCAGTCATGTCCACCCCCGCTGGGGTGATCTGGGTTGATCTACAGGGTCAAGCTTTGCTACACTGGGCACCTGGTGGGCTGTGCCTCCGTGTCCCCTCCCTCCGATAGCCTTTTCCTCTCCCGGACGCCCGTGGGAGTCGAGTGTCCAGGGGCACCAGAAGGAGGAAGGCCCAGGACCTGTCAGGGTTCGGGCCCTGTTCTAAGGCTTTCTGCCGATGGAAACTTCTGGGAGTCCTTGGATGCAGAGAGAAATTTTTTTCCATCAGCCGGTTTGGGTGGCTCATTTGTGAGGCAACAGCACCCTCTCTGGTCAGAAAGCAGCATTTCCTCTAGAACTTTCCCTGGCGTTTCAGAGCACCTGCATCCAGAGAGTAAGAGGGTGAGCGGTAAGGGTGGTCACGGGCAGGGCGCCCCCGGGAGTACGGGTGGCCCCCGCGAGACCCTGCGTGCGGTCACTTTCCTTCAGCTCTGGTTCCCAGCGGCCACCCCTTCTGAACGTGGATGTTGGGGACCAGGGGGCAGCAGCGCCCGGGGCTGAAGGAGCCCACACCCTCCCCGCCTCTGCCCTCCTCCCCTCTACGGCTGGGCCCCTAGGGGCCACGGCCCGCACTTGACACCCGCCAGGTCCAGGGCCGGCTGGAGCCCATCTTCACTGACATCTCCCCAGCACCTCCCCCTGCCCAACAACCAGGGAAACCTGTGTGTGGCTTGGCTTGAAGAATTCCAGAGAGCCGGGCTCTCCTGGGGGTCTGCTTATTTGTCGAAGCCTCCCCCCTACGAAGCCTGAAGGGAAGGGCTCGCCCTTCCCCGTCCTGGAGCTGCCTCACCGCCCCCAGGAGACAGCAGAGCGTTTCCAGGGGCTTCCTGGACGGTCATTGAGGGAGGGGGGCAGAGAGGGGTGACGTGGCCCCTGTGATGTGGGGCAGGCCGGGCCTCCTACTGGGCCCCCTGCCTCAGTCTCCCTGGGGCCCAGAGAAGCCAGTCAGCCAGGAGAGCTGGGCGGCCGGTCCTGGGCTTGCTCCCCAGGTCTCGCCCCCAGGGCCCCGCAGGGCAGCTCAATGGCAGGGCAGCTCCTGCCCTGCTCCCCCCAGCTCCCTGGGAGCCATCAGAGAGCTGCTCACCTCCCTGATTACAATTTGGTTAAGTAACACCTTCGGTAATTACCCCACGGCAAATGGCCAACGGAGTCTGGAAGCCATAACCTGAATCATAAATGAACGTGATGGCAGTCGGTCTCTCCCACACCACACAGGACCCGTCAACCTGTGTAATGACGAAGCCAAGATTCACCCACCAGGCGGCTGACGCTTCTTTTGCTCCCCACGTCCGGGCCCCTGCTCAGCACCCGAGGCAGGTAGTGACACTGTCTCCCTGTCACAGTTTGGAAAACAAGTTCAGAGAGGATGGCAGTTTGTCACAGTCACACAGCAATTAGGATTTGAGCTCAGGAAGGGGCTCTGGAGCCCGGCTCTTAGCGTCTGTGCATTAGTGATGTTCATTGTTTTTTAAGTGGTTCATTGTGTTTCTAAAGCAACCCTGTGAGATGATTGGTATGCATTATCTTTCCTAATTATGGCAACAAGGAGGTTAGAGAAGACCCATTTTACAGATACAGGAACTGAGGCAGGGCAGACACGGTCTCCAGACCAAAGGCGTGGCTGACCCTTCATCTTGTGCTGAGCAGCCCCTTGACCCCTCTCAGGGAGGAGCTCCTCTCAGACTCCGCATCCTTGTGGCTTGGGTCGGGTTTACCTTCCTCCCTCCCTGACCCGAGCGGTGAGCACACAGCTCAGCCTGGACAAGCGGAGTGACAAAAGTTTGGCCGGCGACAGGCACAGCGTGGGAAAGTGGTATTCTGCTAGAGCCGCAGCCTCGAAGAGCTTTTCTGCGGGCCCCAAGAAGGAAGCCGAGGCCACCCGCCTTCCAGGGGCCCCCCAACGGTTCCCACCTGCTGGGACCCATGTCACACGCGGTCCCCGCTCGCCTGGGTGAAACCGACCGGTGTTATCAAGAGACGATTGTACAAATGAGCAAGTGTGGCTTCTAGGGCACCAAAGACATGGCAGCGTCCCCGTTGGTCACCAGCCCTGTGGCCATGTTGTGAGGACGGGCGAGCAGCTGCCTGGAGAGGCCCCAGCAGGAGGGCTGGGCAGCCGCCTGCCCACAGCCACGGGCCGTGCCGTCCTGGAGGCAACTCTGCAGTCCCCAGTCCCTCGGATGACACGGCCAGGCTGGAGTCTTGGTTGGAAGCTCATGAGAGACCTCAGACTGTGACAGTTTCTGAATTTCTGGTCCACGAAAATTGTGTGAGATAATAGATATTTATTGTTTTAGGCAGATACGTGTTGTGGTAATTTGTTACACAGTGGTAGGTAGTAAATGTAGAAGCAAACTTGGGTGCCTGGGGGGCTCCGTCGGCTGAGTGTTAGACTTCAGCTCAGGTCATGATCTCATGGTTCGTGGGTTCAAGCCCCGCGTCGGGCTCTGTGCTGACAGCTCAGAGCCTGGAGCCTGCTTCCGATTCTGTGTCTCCCTCTCTCTCTGCTCCTCCCCGGCTTGTGGTCTGTTTCTTGCTCTTTCTCAAAAATACATAAACATTAATTTTTTTAAATATATAGAAGTAAACACAGAGGAGTGCAGCATGGAGAGATGATGTCACATTCCTTATAACGTTTTTGGACACCTAGATCCAGCCAGGCCTGAAGCTGGAACCGTTGGCTTTCTCAGTTAACGAGCCAACCAATCCTCCTTTTGCTCAAGCCAGTGTGAGTGGGATTCTCCTTGCAAGAAAAGATTCCTCATCAATACAGGGACTTTAACAAAAATGTATGTACCAAAACCCTACCCTGCTCTTCTGGGCTAAGGGGCTGCCTGGGTCCATCTTTTTAAAAACAGCCTCTACACCCAGCATGGGGCTTGAACTCACAACTCCAAGGTCAAGAGTCCCATACTCTGCTGGCTGAACCAGCCAGGCGCCCCGTCTTGGGCCTCTCTTACGTGAAGGGAGAGAAACCATCTCTGGATACCCAGGGAGCCAGCCAGAGAGCTCTTTCCTCCCCTCCATCACCGAAGGGCCTCGCCCAGGCACGTTGGCCATGCCAGTGGGCTGTCACTCAGAGTCCTGGCTTCAGGGCCCGTGTGGCTGGGGATGCAGAAGCAGGAGGGGGCCTTGGAGCCAGCCCCGCCCTCCAGGCCCCCCGGGGACCCCCACAGCACCTGGAGCAGGGAGGCTGAGGGGGCGTTTGTGACATCGCCAGATGAGACAGTGACTAATGGCCTTGCCAGGCCCTGGGGAAGAGGAGCACGCAGATGTCCCGTGATTGCAGGAAGCCGGGGCAGGGGGGCTCGGGGCCCGCAGCTCCGAACCCAGGGCGGGCCGGCCCAGCCTTGTTGAGCGCGGAGCCCTGGGCGCTGGAGGCTGGGGAGGGAACAGGCAGACACCTCTGCAGAGGCCGCCATCTGTCTCCAGTGAACGGCACACTCGCTCTGTTGTTCTTTTTCTTGAAGGGTAACAAAAAGTCACCTTTTCTCTTTTCTCTTGAATGAAGTGAATCATGTTTTAAGTTGCCGTATGTTGACTTTGGTTCGATCGCTTCGCAGCAGTTGATGTAGCCCACGTTGGAGGGCTGGGTCCCCAGAGTGCCTGTGTCCACGCCCAGGGCGCATGTGTCTGAGGGAGGGGGCCCAGAGGACAGCAGAGGCGCTATTCCCTGGAGGGGGGGAAGGCAGGCCCAGCGCACAGGGATCCGGCCACCAGCCTATGGGCCGCCCAGCGCTGTCTTGGTCACTGTGTGGGCCTGGGAATCTGCACTGTAGAATCTCCCCAGGCGATTCTAATGAGCTGCCCAGTTGGCGTGCAGCTGAATGGCCTCGGAGAGTGCCGCGGGGACAAAGCCCTTGCAAATCCCACTAGTATCCCAATCACCGAAATAGTAATTATTACTATTATCTCGGCTGCGAAAATTGAGGCTCAGACAAGTCAACTGGTCCAGCCAATCTGGGCCGAGCCCAGGGAGTTCTGTGATTCCGAAGCCCCAGGCCAAGATAGGAGCTATTTCAACTTCGCCAAAGTAGGAAAATTGGTGTTATTTCAGATCGAGCTCGCAATCAGCGATCTCTCTACATTTTTATTTTCAAGCAGGAGGAGGCTTGCAAGGCTTGAAGAACTGGGAGGTGAATTGAGAAGCTTTCTCCGGGAAAGGTGCCCCAACTCCAGACTCTGGAGAACTCAGGGGAGCCCCGGGACAGCCAAGCACCGCCGGGGCCAGAAGTTTTCCCCCTAGGGGTGCGGAGCCCCAGCCGCAGCGCAGCTGCCGGGCCCTGAGCCTGGTGAGAGGGTGAGGCCGGTGCCCGGTGGAGGTCTGGTCTCCCAGAGAAATGACATCCGAGTCCTGAGGCCACTGGCAAGTCCTTGCACAGAGAGCAGCCTTGACCTTGTGCAGGAGCAGGGGAAGGGCAGCACGGGGCTCCGGGCGGTGAGAGGGAGCCCCCCGATTCACGACTTGGTGCTGGGAGCTGATTTCTCATATACCCATCTTCCTACGGCGCGCCCTTCCCCTGCGCCTGAGGTCCTGGCGCACGTGTTCAAAGGCAGCAGCGGCCCCACCTCAGGTGCCAGTTTAGAAGACTGCGTTTCTCCCGGGGTCCTGGGTGCTGCGGTGCTGCTGGTCCAGGGAGCTTTGAGGACCGCTGCCTTGATTGGCGTTCACGATGGGCTCGTGAGCACGAGAAAGAGAAGGAAGGGAACGTGGGGGGCACGCAGCTAGAAAACGGCAGACGCAGGACTGGAACCCGGGCTCCGCTGATCCCGGAACCCACAAACCCCCACCAGGCGCCCTGCTTCTCACTCAAGGCCTGTTCTCAGGAGAGGGGAGGTCTCCAGCCTGGAGCGTTTCTGACGAGATTGGGTGCATTCAGGGTGGTATGGCCATAGACCAGCTTGGAGCGTTTCTGATGTCCCCAGGCCAATTCAGTTCAAAGCCAAGGGGAGGCACCAGGGTGGCACGAGGTCCCTAGGCTCCTGGGGACTTTACTGCGTGGCCACGTCAGAGACCCTGGGCTTCAGGGGACCCCAAGCCACCTCAGCAGCTGGGCTGGGCCGGAGAGCTATATGGGTGATCGATCAGCAGCTGATCACCGCCCGGCTGATGGCTATTCTTGTGATCAGCTGTCCCCTGCAGGGGGACAGTGACCAGGGCAACTAAGGAAAGTGACTTTCCCAGCTGATGACGATGGGGGCAGACGTCTCACGTAAAATACCGAGTGCCCACATAGATATGACTCAATGAACAGCACATACTTATTTTTGCTATGTATAAGCCCCAAATATGGAGCCTGTATATTTACATGCCACACAAGGGCACCCTGTATTTTTTTAATATTTTATTTATTTTTGAGAGAGAGAGAGAGAGAGACAGCGTGAGCAGAGGAAGGTCAGAGAGAGAGGGAGACACAGAATCGGAAGCAGGCTCCAGGCTCTGAGCTGTCAGCACATCACGGGGCTCGAACCCACAACCCGCGAGATCATGACCTGAGCCGAAGCCAGATGCTTAACCGACTGAGCCACCCAGACTCCCCAAGGGCACCCTGTATTTTCATTTGCTAAATGTGGTGACTCCACACAGGACTGTACCCAGAAGGGAACCCCAGCGCCCAGCGCAGCGCCTACACTAAGCAGACGCTTCTGGCCCATCTGGGGACAGGAGTCAGGAGTCAGGGAGTGAAGGAGTGAATGAATGAATGCGGCAGGGAGGTTGATTCTCCGGCCCGAGGACCCAGGGTCTGCTCAGCAGGGCCGGGGGGCGGTCAGGGGTGGCGGGGCCCCAGGATGCACACAGAAGCCCTCGCCCCTCAGCCTCTGTGCCTGAGGTTTGTCCCTCAATGGTTCTGGCCCTGCTGAACGGATGCGTTTATTTCCAGCTTTCGTTGAGGGGTGCAGCCTTGCGTTTCTTTGCGTTTCTCCCTTTGGGGAGAGGGGAGGAGATTCTGGGCGCTGCAAGAATGGAGACCCTCCCCTCCCCCCAGCCCCCAGCGCCGAACATCTGGTCGACCTCTTGGTTTCGGCCTCCAGAGCCCCCCAGGCAGAGAGCCCAGAGCCCGCCTGGACTCCTGCTCTCCAGAAACAGGAAAACGATAAGGCTGTGTTGTGTGAAGCTGCTGTTTGTGGTAGTTCGTTATGTCGACCATTGAAAATGAATGCAGGCTTCCAACCTCTCCGGCCAGGGAAAGTGGGCTCTTTTTTAAGAGCTCAGGAGAGCACGCTGGGCCCACTCAGGTAATCCAGGACCAGCCCTCTGTTTTGAAGTCTGTAACCTGAATCACATCTGCAGTCCCTGCTGTCACATCGCTTAACGCTCACAGGTGCCAGGGGGGAGGGAGTGGCGTCTTTGGGGCCATCCTGCTGAGCGCAGACTCGCAGAGCCCAGCGCAGGGATTTTAGTGCACTGGGCGACCGGTGGTGTTTCCATGCCCGCCTGTCCGCCCACGCCCAGAGCGGCACTCAGAACGTTCTAGGGCCCCGGCAGCCTCCCTGTGCCCTCACCTGCTCCTCCACCCCCCATCCCCAAAGGCACTCGTTTTCTTTTTTTTATTTTCTTTTTTCTTAATGTTTATTCATTTTTGAGAGAGAGAAGGAGACACAGGATCCGAAGCAGGCTCCAGGCTCTGCGCTGTCAGCACAGAGCCCGACGCGGGGCTCGAACTCACAAACTTTAAGATCGTGACCTGAGCTGAGGTCGGCCGTTTAACCGACGAAGCCGCCCAGGCGCCCCAAAGGTGCCCGTTTTCTGAACTGTGCTCGTTGTTTCTGACTTTCTAACAGGCGTCCTACAGCGCGCATGTTTCTTTACCTCTGGTCTCTCCCGCTATGTCTGTGAGGCTAGTTGTTGGTGGAAGGTGATAATCCGTGGCACGACCAACGCCTCATCTGGCTACGGTCGGTGGACGCTGCGGCAGTCACAGGTTCGGGGCTCCGTGGGCGCTGCTGACACGCCGCCCTCCGTCACCACGAGCCCGCGGTGGCCTCCTCTGGCGGCTTGCACGAGCCGCAGCGCACACGTGAGCGCGAGCCGCGAGTGGTCCGGCCGCTCGGAGCTTCTGTCTGATGGCTGGCGTGCTGGGTTCTGTTTCGCTGGTCACTCGCTGCGTGGCCTTGGGCTCTCACATGACTCTCTTGCCTCAGTTTCCTTTCTTTACAGAGGATGGGGATGAATTGGCCGTAAGTACATGATAATTATTGGCTGTAACTGTCATAAACCCGGCAGCATAACAGAATTGAAAACACAGGGAGAATTGAAAAATGGGGGAGCGGGGACCAGGGTAGGGACACAGGGCGGGCCCACGACCGAGCCCCGTGTGTGAAACACCCACCCCAGCGTCCACACGCTCCCCGGAAGAGGCCAGGGAGGTCACGCCGTCAGTTGGCAGCCTTGGCACCCAGGGCCGCTCGCTCGAGTGGTCGGGAGGGCCAGGCGGGGCAGAGCGGGCCCTCCTGAACCATCGCCGCGTGCAAGGGTATGAAGGGAAGTATGATCTTTACTTTTAAGTCCAGTGTAATCGACACACAGCGCACAGCATAGGGATTCGCCAGCTCTGCACGCGGCTCCGTGCTCCTCACGCTTCCCCTCCCCCCCCCCCCCCGGCCTCGGGGGCCCCCCAGTGGGGTCTCTTTATTTAAGCGTCTGGTTTTTTATTTGTCTTTCTTTCTTTGCTCATTTGTTTTGTTTTTTAAACTTCGGGTGAGTGAAATCACGTGGTATTCGACTTATTTCCCTTGGCATAATACCCTCTGGATCCATCCATGTTATTGCAAATGGCAGGATTTCATCATTTTTGCAGCTGAGTAGTATCCCATCATATGTATATATATATATACACCACATCTTCTTTATCCACTCATCTGTCGATGGACACTTGGGCTGCTTCCGTAGCTTGGCTGTTGTAAACAATGCTGATGTTAATATAGGGGTGCGTGTGTCTTTTAGAATCAGTGTTTTCGTGGTCTGTGGGTAAATGTCCAGGACTGGAATCACCGGATCACACGGTCGTTCTATCTTGAATATTTTCAGGACCCTCCATACCGTTTTGCACAGCGGCGCCGCCAGTCTGCGTTCCCGCCGACAGTGCACGAGGGTTCCTTTGGCTCCGCATCCTCACTGACACCTGTGGGGTCTCTTGTGTTTTGAGTTCCGCCAACCCGACAGGGGTGAGGTGGTATCTCATTGTGGCTTGGGTCTGCATTTCCCTGAAGATGAGTGGTGGTGAACATCTTCCCAGTGCGTCTGTTGGCCGTCTGGATGTCTTTGGAGAAGTGTCTGTTCATGACTTCTGTCTGTTTTTAAATGGGGTTATTTGTTTTGGGTGTTGAGCTGTACGAGTTCTTTACATACTTTGGATACTAAGCCTTTATCAGAGATGCCATATGCAAATACCCCTCCCCCATTCAGTGGGTTGTCTTCCAGTTTTGCTGACTGTTTCCTTTGCGGTGCAGAAGGCTGTTATTTTGATGTGGTCCCAATAGTTCATTTTTGCTTTTGTTTCCCTGGCCTCTCCTGAGGGATATCTAGAACGATGTCGCGATAGCCGACGTCAGGGACGTTACTGCCTGTGCTGTTCTAGGATTTTTATGGTTTCAGGTCTCACATTTAGCTCCTTAATCCATTCTGAGTTTATTCTGTGGATGGTGTGAGAAAGTGGCCCAACTTTTTCTTCTGCATGTTGCTGTCCAGTTTTCCCGGCACCATTTGCTGAAGAGACTTTCCCCGTTGTGTATTCTTGCCTCCTTTATTGAAGACTAACTGACCACATAAACATGGGTTATTTCTGAGATCTCTATGGACCATGCTGTTTTGATTACTACAGCTTTGTAGTCTACCTTGAAATCTGGGATTATGATGCCTCCAGTTTGGTTCTTCTTTCTCAAGATTTCTTTGGCTATTTGGAGTCTTTTGTGATTCCGTACAAGTTTTAGGATTATCTGTCCTAGTTCTGTGAAGAGTACTGTTGGTATTTTGATAGGGAGTGTATTAAATATGATTTTTATTTTTAAGATTTTTAAAAAATGCTTATTTTTGAGAGAGAGAGAGAGAGAGAGAGAGAGAGAGAGAGAGAGACAGTGTGAACAGAGGAAGGACAGAGAGAAAGGGAGACACAGAATCTGAAGCAGGCTCCAGGCTCCAAGCTGTCAGCACAGAGCCTGATGCAGGGGTTGGACTCATGAACCTCGAGATCATGACCTAAGCCAAAGTCGGGCATTTAACCAACTGAGCCCCCCAGTGCCCCTGATTTTTATTTTTAAACCAAAATGTACAAGGCTTGAAGTAGACTGGAAAGTCACTTGCACGCCTAACATAAAACCGGGAACTTCGGAAACATCTGGCATTTGCTCACCCACCTCCACACTGGGCAGAAGTGGCCACGCCAGCAGCATGGCTTCTGGCGACCACTAGAGGGCGGTATCATGAGTCCCGAGATTCCCAAGGTCCCAAAGGAAAAAGCCCAACCCGCGTCACTCCTGCCATTTCTCCCCACTGTGACTAAAGCTGCTATTGTCTGATTGCCGGTCGGGCTGGAGCTGCCCAGGCTGTGCGGGTCCCCGCTGCGCTGCCCTTCCTGATCGGCCTCCCTTCCGACCCCCAGCCTGTTTGGTGGCACCACCAGAGACGCTAGCTTGTGCTTTGCCTCCCTCTGCACCCCCATGTCTGTCCAAGGGGGGGGGGCAGTGTGGGTGGGAAAGTGCCCCCCTGCTGCAGGGGCAGCCCCAGGACACCCACCCATCCCACTGCACACCCAGCGCGAGTATCTGGTAAAGAGAGGGGAAGAAGGGAGCTGGGAGAGAGAGGGGCTCTGAGTAGGGGCTTCAGACGCTGGTCCCCGTCCTGCCGGGTGTGAGGGTCCCACCGGGGTCTGGAAAGCACTGGGCAAATGCACTCCGGGAAAGGGATGCTGTGGAGTGCACTGTGTGTGTGTGTGCGTGTGTGTGTGTGCGTGTGCGTGTGTGTGTGTGTGCGTGTGTGTGTGTGTGCAGTGTCCACAAGAACTTAGCAACAGGGGCTGGAATGAGGGCTCTGGGATGATGTGCTGGCTGCCCAGGAAGTGAGCTGTGGGATCCTGCGCCAAGACCGTCTCTTGCGGCCTCTGTGTCCTCTGTGACGTCAGAGTGACAAACCGCCCCTGCAGTGTTAGGGGAGAGGCTGCGAGCCAGCGCCCGGCACAGAGTAGGTGCTCCGCACACGGGAGCCAGCTCGGATCAGACAACCACTGTTAGGCACGTACGCACACTCGGCTTCTCTAGTAGAGAGCTCACGACGGCACGCGGGCCGGAGAGGTGGGCAGTCTGGAGGGGGTAGGAGAGTGGACGTAAACTCCAAGCTGGCCCCGGAGTGGGTGCAGCGGGGCGCATGGGCCATGTGTGGGGCTCCGAGACCCGGGGGTCCTGGCTCAGTGCAGGGTCTTCATGAAAACAAAATAATGAGAAACATTATTGCTTTTATGTTTTAAGAAATGTCACTGTATTAGAAGCAAAAGATAACATCCTCATGACTTTTAACAGACAGACAAAGCCCAAGCATTCTGCGTAGCGCAGGTGCCGCCTCCCCGCCCCGGGAGGCCGGCACCCGCAGCCCTGCAGGGCCCCCAGGAACCCTCCAGCCTGGGGAGGCTGGACTCAGGGCCACTGCGTCCCCAGCAACCAGCAGCGGACACGCGTTCACTTCCGGTGCCCCTGGGACCAAAGGAAATCCTTTGCTCAGGTGTGGGTCGTACTGTTTCCTATTGTCAATAATTACTTTCTTAGCTCTCCTTTCCTCGGTTGGACCAGTCTGGGCACCATTTCTGGCTCTTTCTCCCTGTCAAGACCCCGCTATGCTACAGTAGCACATTCTCCTGAACCCCGTGCCAGAGAACGGTCGCCTGCCTGCAGGGGTGCTTGCCTGAGCAGCCCCTCGGTGCACCCCCAGCCTAAACGCCGGGCTCCTGGGACCTCCGCTCCGACAGAATCTAGTTACTGCCCTTGAGGGAGCATGGCCCTCAAGTGGCCTTGTTTGGGGCATCTGGACACAGCAGTTCCAGGCTTCGGGGGGTTGAGATCCAGGTGGAACGCAAAGGCTGATTTTTCATTTGAAACTTCCAGAGCTCTTAGCAGACCCCTGCCCTGCCCGCAGAAAGGGTCTTCTTTTCCTGTAAGCACCTTGTAGGGCCCTTTCTGACCCTGCTTTCTGTCTACCCTCTCTCTCCACCCCCCCCACACCCTTCAGATTACACCTGTTCTAACACAGAAACTCTTCCCGACGCTACTTTTAGATTATATTCCATGGAAATCATCCATTTAAAGTATACAGTTCAGCAAGTTTTAACAGAGCTATACAAGTGTGTGACCCCAATGTACAGATAATGAATATTTCCATCGCTTCCCAAATGTCCCCTCCTGCCCCCTTTTGTTGCTATAGATAATTTTGCATTTTCTTCATTTCCACATAAATGGCCTCACTCATACAGCCATTTCCGCGGCTGGCTTCTTTCACCATGCAAATGTTTCTGAGAGCCATTCATGTTTTGAGTGTATCCGTAATTGGTCCTATTTGTTATTACTGACTAGCATTCAATTGCACGGAGATGTAACTATCTATTCATCTGTGGAGAGACATTGGATTGTTTCCAAGTTTGGGTCACCACGGATAAAGCTTCTGGGAGCGTTCGCATG
This sequence comes from Helogale parvula, assembly GCA_004023845.1. NCBI lineage: Eukaryota > Metazoa > Chordata > Mammalia > Carnivora > Herpestidae > Helogale > Helogale parvula. The sequence continues at coordinate 28,805 of PJEM01011995.1, forward strand.
ATTCTTTTGGCGTGGCGCTCGTTTTTCTTAGGTGAATGCTTCCATTAGATCTCGCTTTTAAAATTAAAGATACACCAACTTTTTATCGATAGCCTATGTCTTTTGGTATCAGGTCTAAGATCTATGTTAAGACGGTTAAGATTTTCTCCTTTGGGTTTTTTTTAAGACACATGGTCATACCGACTTTTATATTTAGGTTTCTGATCAACTTTGAGTTCATTTTTGTATTTTTATTTATTTTATTTTATTTCATTTCAGAGAGAAAGACTGCTTGTGAGTTGAAGAGAGGGGCAAAGAGAGAGGAAGGGGGTGAGTCCCAACCTAGGCTCTATGCACAATGTAGAACCTGATACAGGGCTCGATCTCACAACCCTGAGATCATGACCTGAGCTGAAATCAATTGTCAGATTTTTAACTGACTGAGCTGCCCAGACACCCTCATTTTTGTACATATTATATGTTAAGAGTATCAAGACTCCCCCCCCATATGGATATTCAGTTTTTCCAGCATGACTCCTTGAAAATTCTATCCTTTCTCATGAAAGTCCCTTTACCCCTCATTGAAAATCACTTGATCATCTATGTGAGGATCTATTTTTGAATTCACTCATCTGTTTCATCGATCTGTTTGTCTATTGTAAAGCAATGCCATCCTGTCTTGATGGCTGCTTCTCAAAAGGCCGTAAGTCAGGCAGTGTAAGCCCACCAACCTTGTCTTTCTGTTTCTAAGTCATCTGGGCGATTCTAGGTCCTTCATATTTCCACATACACTTTAGGATCAGATTGTTAAATTTACCCCGAAAATCCTGCTGAGATGATGGTTGTGGTCGCCCTAAATCTACAGACCAGCACCAAGTCTCCGAGTCCTGAACGTGGTGTTCCTGTTTGTTGGGGTCCTTACCTGCTCTCGGCAAGGCTTTGTAGTTGATGATACCCTGATCTTGAGTCTACGTGGACACATTTGTCGCTAAGTGTTTCATGTGTTTTGAAGGCATTTTAAATTTTCCTGTCAGTGGTTTGCTAGCTCACACAGAAACACAAGTGATCTTGTACGTGGAGCCAAAGCAATCTCTCTCCAGACGCTGGTAGACCTTTTGTAAAAATTAGCAAAGATGATGAAATTCATTTATTAGTCGCTACAACTAATATGAAACTTTTACAAATAGAGCTTTTTTTTGATTCCTTGGAATTTGCTAACATGCATTTCATGTTACCTGGTGGAATGGTTTTCGGTTGTGAATTCAGTTTCTTTAAATTTGTTTAATGTTTCTTTATTTATTTACTTATTTTTGAGAAAGAGAGAGACAGAGACAGAGAGAGACAGAGCAGGAGGAGGGGCAGAGAGAGAGGGAGACACAGATTCCGAAGCAGCTCCAGGCTCTGAGCTGTCAGCACAGAGCCCGACGCGGTGCTCAGACCTGAGTGTGAGCTCATGCTCTGATCCGAAGCTGGACGCTTAACCGATGGAGCCCCCCAGGCGCCCCAGAGCTTCTAGGTTGATACAGAGGTATTGTGTGTCCCACTTCCTTTTGGAACTTTTGTCCGTCTAATTTATGGAATGTATCCCCATAAAGCTGTTTAGTGTCAATGATGGGCTCTCTTTTTAACACCTTTATTGAGTTATGAGTCATGTACAAAGAATGCATGTATCTCGTATGTACAGTCTGATGGGTTTGGATACCTGCAAATACCCATGATGCCATTCTCATAGTCAAGGTCATGGGCACATCCCTTCCCACAGTCAAGGTCATGGACACATCCCTCCCCACAGTCAAGGTCATAGACACATCCACCACTGTCCAGAGTGTTCTTAAGTCTCTGTTTTTTGTGTTTCCCGTCTGTTTTTGGTGTATGAGAACACTGAACACGAGGTCTACCTTCCTAACACATGTTGAAGTGCACAAACCATATTTTCTCTCTTCTTTCATTCCTGAAATTGGCGTTTGTGTGTCTCTTTTTCTTGATCCGTCGAGCTAACGGTTTATCAACTTTGTAGATCTTTTCCAAGAACTTTTTTGGTTTAATTGATTTCTCTATATTGTTTTTAGATTTTCTTTTTTCTTAACTTCTACTCTTATTATTTCCTTCCGTCTACTTACTTCGGGTTTATTTTTTTATGTGGTAAAATATATAGGACATAAAATTGACCATTTCCGTCTTTTTTTAAGCGCACGGCATTAAGTACGTTCGTTTTGCCCCCGCACCATCTGCCATAGCTGAAACTCGAGGCCCATTAAACACCAGTTCCCCTTCCCCCATTGTTCCCCCCAAACACCCCAGGCACCCACCATCTACCTTCTGTCTCTGAACTTGACAACTCTAGGAACCTCGTAAGTAGAATCTACAATATTTGTCCTTTCGTGTCTGGCTTATTTCACTCAGCATGAGGTCCCTAAGTCTCCGCCGTGTTGTACCAGGTGGCGGAACGTCCTTCCTTGTTGACGTTGAATAATGGTCCGCTGTGTAGGTGGAACACAGTTCATGTATCCACTTTCCCATCCGGGGACGCTTGGGCTGCTTGCACTTCGGGGCTGTTATGGGTAACGCTGCCGTGATCATGGGTTTATGAGCATCCCTTTGAGACCCTGCTTTCACTTCTCCTAGGTGTAGACCCAAAAGTGGAATTTCTGATTCAGACGGTAACTCTGTTTAGTATTTTGAGGACCGACAGTACTGTTTTCCATAATGACTGTGCCATTTTGTATTCCCATCAACAGTGCATCACGGCTCCGATTTCTTCACATTCTCACCAAAGTTTTATTCTCAGTTTGTGTGTTTGCTTTGATAATAGCCACCCTATTGGGTGTGAAGTGATGTCTCATTGTGGTGGGTTTAATTTATTTTAAATTTTCATGTTTATGCTTCTTAAGGGGAAGGAAGAGACTATTCTTCACCATTATACTGTGCCACTCAGTTTTATTGAGGTCAAATTCCACCAATGATTGGGGCAAACTGTCTTTATATTAAAATGAATGAGTGTCTCATCTACATGTATTTAGAGGGAATCCAAGGCCCCTCAAAAACAACGGTGCTTAAGTCAACTACTTTAGGCTCCTTTCTCTAGCTTTGTACAAGGGCTACCCAGTAACGGCTCAGCAGAGCCGGCGATTAAATTTTTATGAATTTTTTTTAGCTTGCTTCTTAACCATAGCCATTATTAAAAATGAGAATTTTCAGTCTTAAAATTAAATGATATTAAAAAGCAGAGTAAATCATTACTCAAAAATTCAAAAAACTCAGAAATCACTTCCTAATTCTCTAACCACATTTTGCTATGATCTCCGTCCTTGGGGTCATTTATGCCCGTTGCGTCAGCAGCAGACATGCCGAGCGCCGGCTGCGTCTCTTCCCGAACAGTCACCAGCAGTGCGCGTCGGCACCTTAAAATCGTCTCCCATGTGAGACTTACACCGTGGAAGTCAGTCCTTGTTACATGGTTTTGTTGATCATCTAGACTTAATAAGGTGATAGAAACATGTTAATAACGCAAATTAACCTTGAACGTGTCCCGTCTGTTGCTGCTGCATTGTGAGGGGCACAAAACCACTGAGAAATATTCTTTCCGTATTTGAAAACTATTATCTAATTCTGCAAGGAAGGTGCGCGCATCATTGTCAAATGAATGAAGTTTTGACACATGTCTTTGTAATTTTGCTTTCGTCTTCCTCGTTAACATAAATGAAAATATCCCCCGTGCGTTCAGGTCGGGGCTATAATTGTTTGTCAATGATGTGAGCCGAATTCCGTGCCGACTCTGATATCAATCAAGTGCTTATTCATCGCCTGTTGATGTGATCTTAGTGTCAGCAGTCGAATTTCAAAAGTCGGCCACGGATTTTGCAAGAAATAACAATGTACGCTGAGGTCACCGTTGTGGGGGATTTACGATAAAGCCTCGTACCTTAGGGTGGGTCGTTCCCGACGCGCCCTTCATGCCTGTAAGCTTTATAACAGACACAAACACACGTGCATGTGCCTGGGTGCATAGTTTTGTTTTCTGGAAAGCCAACCTTCAGGGGTTTGCTGGTGTGTAACTGTCCCCACCGACTCCAGAGCTGAGGGGCAGTCCCCCGCCCTTCCGGCGGCTCTGGAAGGTGCAGGGACATCTCTGAGGTCCGTGGGATCCACAGAGGAGGCTTGAGTAGTACCTCTGTTTTTCTGACGTCAGCAAGGGTGGTTAGAACTCGGAACTCCAGCAGGAAAATGCTGATGTATGAAGTTGAAGCCTGAACTACAAAAGCGTTTCTGTGGGGCATTAACCCCACCATCGAGGGGTTTGTGTAAAGTTCTTTTTAAAGAGGTTCCCATAGCAAAGAGAGCGACAGTTCCATTTCTGTGGCCCATTCCTTGCAGCCAAGTTTCCACATGGGTCCGTGCCGGTGTGGGCGTCACTGACTCCTGGGCTCAGCGCACCCGTGGGGGAAATACAGGTGCTCACGAGGAAGGAACGGGGCGGCTCTTCGGAGCCACACGGTTCTTGGCCTTGTGGTCACTGCCATTTCAGCACCCAATTTGAGACCAGCTTGAGTGCCACGTGCCCAGCATCCCCCGTGAGTCCCTGGGAAAGCCATGACTGCCTTTCCACGCCAGCCTCAGCGAACTGAAGGTCCCTGAGGTCTAGGGTGACCAGCTCGTCCCCTGTACCCCAGGCCTTCCTGATGTTAGCACTGAAGGTGACAAGTTCAGGTGCGTTATGTCCTCTCGCTGCTCCAACACATGATAAGCCTGGCGCCTGAGAACAACCCAGAGGTTCTGCTAGAGTTCTAGAGCCCCGGAGACCTCAAATCCATCTCACGGAGCTACATCAAGGTGTTAGCTGGCTTCCTTCTGGACGTTCTAGGGGAGAATTCATTTCCTTGCCTTTTCCAGCTCCTGGAAACCACCTTCGTCCATGACTCCCATCCCTTCTTCCATCTCCAAGGTCAGGGGCCCTTCCGATGCCTGACTCAGACCCCCTTACAGGAGCTTTATGGATTCCACTGGGGCAACCTAAATAATCTGGATTAGCCTCCCCATCTCAAGGTCATTAACGCCACCCCTTTGCAAACTCCTCTTGCTGTCGAAGGTAACTTTTACAAAGTCAGAGGATTGGGAAGCACACGCCTCGGGGAGCCTGTAATCAGCAAAAGGCCCGCGCCCCCAGAAAACACGCCAGTTTTGGGCAAACCACTGTGCTTGGTCACCTGTCAGGGTCCTATCTCCCTCCCTCGCCCTTGGCCGGCATCGTTATTGCAATACAGACGTTGTTCCCGTGGGCCTGGACTCAGAGGCGGTCGATTTAGCACTCAAACGTGGGTGATGCCTGCACCCCTCTGCCCCAGATGTGGCCAGAATGGTTCATTTCAACCCAGCAGTGTGACCTTCTGAAAATTAATTAACCTTTTTGGGTGCTAATGGCTTCTATCAAATGAGAGTAATCAACCTTCCTCTTTCCTGTCGGTGTGGGCTGGAGCGGGGGAGGTGTGCGAGGTCCCTCACAGCGGCCTGAAGGGCCCTCAACAGCCCTGAGCCAGCGTTTTAATCAAATCCCCATTGTTAGGGCTTTATTCACACACTCCTTTCATTTCAAAGAGAGCCCCTTGGGCTCACAATGACTCATAAATTAGAGCGCCAGGACCAAGCCTGTGGGTTGGAACAGGGGAAAGAGGGGCTCTGCAGAGAAGGAACATGGGTCCAGGATGGCAGATGGGCCTGGGGTGGGTGCCCAGGCAGTGCCCCGGGGCACGGGCTCACACCGGGCTCCTGACGCCCAGGGGACCCTGTCAGTGTGCTGGGGGTTGTGCAAAGCTGCAGGACAAACCCAGGGCAACTTTTCATTAGGAACTGGATGTGGTGGTACCTGGGGGGCTCCGTCGGTTGAGAGTCTGACTCTTGATTTCAGTTCGGGTCATGATCCCAGGGTCGTGGGACCCAGCCGTGTGTAGGGCTCTGTGCTGAGCCTGGAGCCTGCGTGAGATTCTCTCTCTCTCTCTCTCTCTCTCTCTCTCTCTCTCTCTCAAAAAAAATTTTGAGGGGCACCTGGGTGGCTCAGTCACTGAAGCATCCAACTTTGGCTCAGATCATGATCTCATGGTCCATGGGTTCGAGCCCCGCATCGAGCTCTGTGCTGACAGCTCAGAGCCTGGAGCCTGGTTTGGATCCTGTGTCTCCCTCTCTCTCTGCCCCTCCCTTGCTCACACTCTGCCTCTCTCTCTCTCTCTCAAAAATAAACATTAAAAAAATTTAAAAGATTGTGATGTGAAAAGTATATTTAGATTGACAGCTACAGCCTTGTGGACATGGTGCAGAGGGAGAGAAGCCACAGATCCCGCAGGGCTCTGCCCACAGGAGGTCCCTGGAGTCGTCACATCCACAGAGATAGAAAGCAGATGGTGGTTGTCAAGGACCCGTGTTCCTATAAGAGGAGGGAAGAGAGACGGGCACGCAGGGAGAAAGGCCACGTGATGACAGAAGCAGGGGTGAGGCAGCCGCGAGCCGCCGAGCTCAGGCCACCGCCGGAATCGGGGAAGCCGCAAGGACAGGTCCGCCCCAGGGTCTCCGACGAGCACAGCTCTGCAGTCGCCTTGACTTCAGATTTCTGGCCTCCGGCGAGAGCGCATGCCCCCCTGCTGTGCTAAGCTGCCCGGGTCGGGGCCTTGGGACGCGTGGGCAGCACAGACCTGATCTTGGGGCTGGCACCCAGGTGTTGGTGTACAAGTCCTTCCCGCCCCTTTTCACGAGTCCAGCACAGGCCTGGGCTGAGGACCTGCCCGCCAGGACCTCGGTGTGGAAGAAGACCGCGTCCATGTCGTGACCCTTCATTGTTCTTGGCATTGGTATTTTTTCTTTAAATGTTCGTTTATTTGTTTTGAGGCAAAGAGAGCACATGAGCCGGGGAAGGGGCAGAAAGAGAGGGAGAGAGAGAGTCCCAAGCAGGCTCCGCACTGTCAGTGCAGGGCCCAGCGCGGGGCTTGAGTTCCTGAACTGGGAGATCACGACCCGAGTGGTGACCAAGAGCCGGACGCTTAACCGACTGAGCCACACAGGCGCCCTTTTCATAATTCTTTTTATGGCTCTCTTTGTCCTCTCTGCCCTCACCAGCTAGGGTAACAACCACCCAGCCCGCCTGGAGCGGGTTTCCTGGCGTATGACTTCCGCTGCTAAAGGCAGGAGAGACCCAGGCACGTGGGCATGAACTGGGCGCCCCAGGACGGTCCTGTGCTCCCAGCCCTGCAGTCTCCCCACCAGGCCGTGGATGGGGTTGACCAGCTGTCCCTGTCTGCACCAGACCCCCTGGCTTTGACCTGAAAGTCCCAGCAAGCCTGGAGTGCGGGGCACCCTCGCTGCGAGGCCTGTGAGGCACATGGTTTTGTGCAGGACCCAGGGCTGCCCTTCAGCCCCAGAGTGTCGGCCCCGGAGGGTCAGCCCCGGCGGCAGCCGAAAGTCACCAGAAGGGTCTGGACACCCTGGTGCTCTGGCCACATGCTCAGAGAGTCTGATGGAAGAGCCTGGGCTGCTTGTTAAGATTTTTATTCCTCTTGTGTGTTTTTTTTTAAGTGTTTATTTATTCGTTATTGTAAGTTCGTTTATTTTTGAGACAGAGAGAGAGCAGCAGAGAGGGAGACACAGAATCTGAAGCAGGCTCCGGGCTCTGAGCTGTCAGCACAGAGCCTGATGGGGGCCTCACACCCACGAACTGTGAGATCATAACCTGAGCCGAAGTCAGACACCCAACACACTGAGCCCCCAGGAGCCCCCTCCTTGTGTCAGTTTTAATAACATGGCTTAAAAAATTGTCCATTATCAAAATGTTCAGGCTTCTTGGCACCAATTTTTTCACCCTATTCTGTCCTCTGTCGGCATCGACGCCCACACGTTCTCTTCCCATTCCTGACACGGCTGCTGGCCATCTCGGGCCTTTGCCCTCTCCTTTGCATCCGGGTACTTTGGTTTTATGTGACTCAATGACTCAGTGGGTATTTCCCTCCACTTCTCACCTCTAGCAGTACCGGGGACACGTTCGAGGGTAGATTACATAAACTTCCGGGGCGCGTGACCATAGACTATGGGCCATAATTTCTCCCTGAGACTTGTCCTGAGGATGTGGGGCGTGAACAGGACCGACGGCCCAGCACAGTGCCAGGAAGCCCTTCCCACAGAGGCAAGCCACCGCTGCTTGAAGCTGGCTGAAGATGGGGCGCAGAGAAACACAGAATGCAGCCCCAGAGCGAACTTTAGGCACAGGTGGTAGAGAAAAGTAGAAATGAGACAAAGGGGAAAAAGTGGAGAGTACCATCGATGGAAACCAGGAGTGAGAAATAGATACTTGCTGGGAGGGACGGCTGATTATTTCTAAACTCACTCTTGTCAGCCTGGGGTTGGTCCCACAGGGAGCCCTGGGCTGCACCCACGGACCGGGGGAGGGTGGAGGACGTGACGCATCTTCGGAGAATCTAAGACTCACAGACAGTGCTACTCAGCACCCACCGGGTCCAAGCAGGATCCCGCATCTCTTATGTGGACCATGGCTTTTCGTCCTAACCGGCCTGAGACACAGACACGAGTACTATTCTGGTGTTAGCAGTGTGGGTAGACTGAGGCTCAACAGGCTTCCTTTCTCGTGGCTTTAAACGCCGAACACGGGAAAAGCAGGGGCAGGAGCCCTGAGGCCCGTCTCTCGGTCCAGGGCTCTTCATCCACTTACACTCTCTGCCTGGGTTTCACTGGCAACTTTTTTATGCCAAGTCTTTCGTAAAGAACAAATTTCCCACGCACAAGAAAGCAGTTGTGTTGTGCATGGAATACGAATTTCGAATGCATTTTGAAGAAATAACCAAAATAAGTGACTTGGTCTCATCCTGTATCGGCCCCCATCCAGACCCCGAGAGGGAGCCTCCGGGTTTTCACATAACAGCAGCTCCTGGGTTAGCATTAATCAAAGCACCATTGTTATGCATTGATTGTGTCCTCTCTCCAATCCCAGAGGTGTTCAGGCGCCCACGCCTGATGTGAATTTGGAAGGTGGGCTGAAGGAGAAAGTAGACAGGAGATGGACGGCAGGGGGTGGACGAGTGGCCCCCCCATACTGTCCAGACCCGCCCCAGGCAGGTGCTGGGTTCTGAGCCTGCGCGTTTCGCACAGCGGCCCCCTGAGACTTCGGTCACTTGGCCTCCAGGGGGGTGACAGGAAGCCCAGAGACAGACCTGGTACATCTTTTAACTTGAAATTTTCAAGATATTTTTTTCTAAATGCCATCATCTTATCCCCACACAAACATGCCCGTATTAGGCAGTGAACATGAAATTTTCCATTAATTTCACAGCTCAAAGGGGAAATGAAGAGATTGAATGCCTTCATGCCCTCACCCCGTAGCTCGGCAGGGGAGGTGGTGAGTCCTATTTGTTCGACTCTGGAGGGTTTGATGGGAAAATCTGTGAAGCTTCCTGTGATCTCCCAGCAGCCCTTGCGCCCCTCACTGCCACCGCACGGGGTGCCCCCAGGGGCGGAGCAGAGACCCCGGACTGTTCTGGCTGCTTTTGGATGTTAGAACTGTTGCTTGTTTTCTTCTTCTTTTTTTAAATGTTTATTTTTGAGAGAGAGACAGAGCATGAGCAGGGGAGGGGCAGAGAGAGAGGGAGACACAGAATCTGAAGCAGGTTCCAGGCTCTGAGCTGTCTGCAGAGCCCGACAGGGGGCTCGAACCCACAAACTGTGAGATCATGAGCTGAGCCGAAGTCAGACGCTCAACAAACTGAGCCGCCCGGGTGCATCCTGCTTGTTTTCAAGTCAGGTTGAAGCCCCTGTCTGCCTCCTCCCTCCCTCCGATGCTTCTGTGGGCCCTGGATTCCTGGCGGGGCCACCTCCCTACCAGAGCCCCGCAGCCTGGCTGCCTGTCCACGCCGTGGGATGGGCCTGAGAATGCACTCGGGCTGGTGTCCCCCAGAGATCCTGACTCAGGCAGACGGAGGGGCCTGAGCACGAGTGTTTCACGGTCACAGGGAGTCGTAATGACGCGCAGCCCGAGTCCAAAGTGTGTGCGGGAGCTGCCTTCCTCCAGGACCAGAGCTGGCACTGCCCTCCTTCCTCCCGGACCAGCCCGGGCACAGCCCCCTTCCTCCTGGACCAGCGCCGGGCACAGCCCCCCTTCCCACTGAGCCCGAAGGAAGCCCCTCGCCATCTACATGGTGCCCTGGCCGCCAGCGGTTCCCGAGCCGCACACACTGACATAGGCCCATTCCCCACCTCAGCCCCCGTCCAGATGTGGCCGTCCCCCAAGAGGCAGAAAGGGGACGATTTCCGTGGCCCGGGGGCAGGGCCATCTCCGCCTCCCACGTTCCCTCTCATACCGTCTCGTCCTCCAGTCCAACGCCGAGCTCTCCTCGCTGGGGACCCAGCTCTGAACTTGGCTATAATTCCTCCGGTGACTACACTTTCCTCGCGTCCTCTGCGGACCCCGCGTTCACACGCGGGCATCCCCTCTGCCTGGACCCCGGGTTCCAGGGGGGACATTGCACCAGCGAGCGAAGCTGCCATCCAGCTAGCAAGCCTCGTGGCCGCGGCACTGCCCGGCCTGTGGCCCCATCCCTGACTCCTGTCACTCCTGCTTTACCGGGCGGGCGCTCTGTCCCCACACCACCTTCTCCTCTGTGCGTCCAACCTGCCTCGGCTTCCCTCTCAGTGGAGGCATGTGGCTATGCTGGGGTGATCCAGGGCGATCTGCCCATCTCAAGATCCTTAATTTCACCATATCTGCACAGACGCCTTTTCTGCGTAAGGCCACCCTTGCAAGGCTCCCAGGATGGGGACATGGGCATATTTGAAGGGGACATTATTCAGCCAACCACACACACATGAACAGATTGAATCCACACAAACACACGGGAGATAAACTATCAATAGCCCCATCTTGCAGATAGGATAACAGAGGCATAGGAAGGTCAGGTGACCTACTCAGGCCAGCCCTCCGGCCCCAGAAGCCATGTTCTCAGCTGGCACTGCCCCAGGGGAGGCCCATGGAGGCCCCCGTGTTCCTCAGTTCCTAGAAGCTTCACTTCTGAGTGAAAATCATCCTTAAAACCCTCAGGACAGATCAAAGACCCCAGTGCTGAAAACTCCACTTAGGAATGTAACAGACTCCGGGTGCCCAGGCGCTCAGCAGGGTAGGCATCCTACTCTTGTTTTCAGCTCAGGTCATGATCTCATGGTTCATGAGTTCAAGTGCTGAGTCAGGTTCTGCGCTCATGATGGGGAGCTGCTTGGGATTCTCTCTCTCTCTCTGTCCCTCCCCGACTCACACTGTCTCTGTTGTCTCTCTCAAAATAAATAAACTTAAAGCAAAAAAAGAATATAGCATACTAGATTGTGAAAATGCATTTCTTTGGGGATTTTTCAGGGTAATTTTGTTTTTATGCTTATGGTGAGAGAATTTATTTTGGGGGTTAATTAATTTTTTAAAAATCTACCTTATTGTCATGTTGGCTAACACACAGCACACACAGTGAGCTCTGCGGTTCGGGAATCGATTCCCATGATTCATCGCTTACATACAACACCCAGTGCTCATCCCAACAAGTGCCCTCCTCCATGCCCATCACCCGCTTTCCCCTCCCCCTCATCAATCCTGTTTGTTCTCTGTATTTAAGAGTCTCTTATGGTTTGCCTCTTTCCTTCTCTATTTGAAAACTGTTTTTTCAGGGCACCTGGGTGGCTCAGTTAGTTAAGTATCCAGCTTTGGCTTAGGTCATGATCTCACGGTTTGTGGGTTCGAGCCCCACATCGGGCTCTGTGCTGACAGCTCAGAGTCCAAAGCCTGCTTCAGATTCTGTGTCTCCCTCTCTCTCTGCCCCTCCCCTGCTCATGCTGTCTGTCTCTCTCTCTCTCTCTCAAAAATAAATTTTAAAAAGTTAAAAAAAAAAAAAGGAAAGCTGTTTTTTCCCCTTCCCCTCCCCCATGGTCTTCTGTTACGTTTCTCAAGTTCCACATATGAGTGAAAACATGTGGTGTCTCTCCTCCTGGGACTGACTTATTTCACTCAGCATAACACCCTCCAGTTCCATCCACGTTGCTGCAAATGGCAGGATTTCACCCTTTCTCATGGCCAAGTAGTACTCCATCTTACTCATCTACCACACCTTCTTGGTCCACTCGTCAGCTGATGGACATTTGGGCTCTCTCCGTACTTTGGCTGTCGTTGAAAGCACGTATCACTGACGGGAAGTTGTTTTGAACATGTGACATGTTGGGAATTTCCCCCCGGGGACACCTTGCGCGCTGCCGGGGGGCGGGGCACAGGCTAGTCTGCTTGGGCTGCCAGAGCCACGTAGGTGACCAAGGACAGTGCGAGTGTATTGTTCACGGTCTGGAAGTCCAAGGTCAAGGTGTCGGCAGCGCCTTGGCGGAGAACACGTTTGAGGCCTCCCCCCAGGCTCCGGCCGCCTCGGGTGTGCATGGCCGTCTCCCTTACGTGGTGTTTTCCCCATATCTTCACATCGTGCTCTCTCTGTCCCCTGTCCAATTTCCCCCTGTTTAAAGGACATTCCCCTTATCAGGGCCCCATCCTGCTCCAGTATGACCCCGTCCTAACTAATGACATCTGCAAGGGTCCTAGTTCCAGACTAGGTCACATTCGGCGGCACTGGGGGCTTTCAGGATTTCAACCTACGAATCTGGGGGGGACAATTCAACCCGGGACAGAAGACTGCTACACCAAACATTCCTGAGACAGGTCTTACTGGGTCCACGGAAGAGAAGGGAGAGCGCTCTCGGAGGAGCGAACTTCTCCACGCACACTGCTCCTAATGTTATCATCGCTTGCAGTTTGGTCCGTGCAACGGTCCTGGCCATTCTGGGGCCCAGAGCAGCCGCTATATCACTCAGGTCAGGGCTGAGGGTCACCATTTAACTAATACATATATATTTTTTAATGTTTATTTATTTTGAGAGAGAGAGCATGAGCAGGGGTGGGCAGAGAGAGACAGGGAGAGAGAGAATCCCTAGCAGGCTCTGCACTGTCAGCACAGAGCCTGATGTGGGGCTTGAATTCATGAACCATGAGATCATGATCTGACCTGAATCAAGAGTCGGAGTCTTAACTGACAGAGCCCCCCAGTTCCCCCTGGGGGCCACCATTAAGAACAGGCCACGCAAGTCTGTGTCCCCAT
>PJEM01011996.1:8642-50132 GCA_004023845.1 Helogale parvula
GAGGTCAGCAGGGAGAGGTAGAAAGTAGTCACCCTACTGTAAGCCTCCCTGGCTGACTGTGTGTCTCGGGACCCTGCATCTGGGCCCCTCTACGATTGATAACTGGGGGTGGCCTTTGGGGAGTGGGAGAGAAGCAGGAAGCAGCCCAGAGAGAGTTAAATCCTTTGCTCTTTCTGCTTCCTGTCTCCAAAAGAGGAACAAGTCTGGGCTGGGGGGCAGGATGCTTGGGTCCCTGGGGTGGGGGTGGACAGCCAGGGTGTGGGGGATGGATGTGTCTGTCCTGAAGGAGAAAATAACACCTTGGACTGCAGAAGAAAAGGCAGGGAGTGTGAGAATGAGAACTTTTCCCCCTTCCTGGCCTTGGGCACAAACCACAATATAAAAATAACCTGGGACTGGATGTCTGGGCCCTGTCAGGACCGGTCAGGACCGGCTCCCCCACCCCCTCTTGGCCTCAAGCTCACATCGCTCATGCTGCGCCCCCTACTTTTCTTGAGCTCTTTCAGTCAGTTCCTCCCCCAGGGGAGAAGATGCTGTTTCCTTTACTGGTCCCTGTCCCCATACTCTTCCAAAGCAAGGCCCCTTTGCCTCAGTCCCTCTGTGTCATTAAGCCCTGGCCAAGCTTCCCTTGGACCTGCAGACCCTGCACCTCTATCCTCAGTGCCCCCAGACCCCTTCCCTCAACCCACATCCTGTGTGCATGTGTCTGTGCTGCTGTTTTCCCTGCCCCGAAGTCTGACTCCCTTCTCTCCGGAGAGAGGCTGGGAGGAGGGCCGGGGGACACCACCTGGGCCCCCTTCCTCTGCTCTGTCCTTCTAACCACTCTGGACTCTCTGTTCTTGGCTCTTCTGAGAAGTAGGGGCCTCCTGGGGCCTCACAGAGGCGGCTTGTTCCTGTGGCCCCCGCCCTTTTGCAGCCACCCCAAGCCCCTGTTGGGCTGTGTGGGTCCATGCCCAAGCTCCGCCCCCCCATCTCCACAACCCAACTGCTCCCCACCCCCCCAACAAAGGGCCCAGTGCAGGAGCAGAACCTTACCTGAATCTGAGAAGTTTGAGAGCAGAGCTAGAAAGGATGGGGGGTGGGTGGGCGGGGAGGACCAGTTTCTGAGGACTCATTCATTCTACAAATAGTTATTGAACAAACTATAAGCTCTGTCCTCTAGAGCTTACCTTCTAGCAGCAGGGAGGCAAAAATACTTTAATTTCAGATACTATTAGGTACTATAAAAAAAAAGTTAAAAAAACAGACCAGTTCAGTGGAATTCACTAGTCCAGTGATGGGGAACTGCCTCTCTGAGGAAGTGACATTTGAGTTGCTTTATTAACTCTGTGACTGAAGGCCCAGATACTCTCTGACTAGCCTCTGACTGGGGGTCCTGGTTCAGCTGGTGGAAGGGTACTGGAGTGCAGGCTGGAGCCCCTCTCTTGTACTCTGGTACCTGAGAAGCCGCTTTTTGGAAGCTGGTCATACCCGCTCCTCAGGATGGGCACTGTTTCCCTTGCCTCTGATTCCTGCCTAATGCCTCCACCAGACCTGGGCAAGAGAGAGGGGCTTTGGGGCAGGACTCCTGGGTCCTCAGAAGAGAGCAGAGGTATGTGGGGAGAGATGAGGAGGGAGACAACTAGGCAAGTTGTAAGGTGGCCGGTTCTTTTCTTGCAGTTGACGTGATGGTGTCTACCTCTCTGTCTCCAGGTGCCCCCACTTGACTCTCGCCCCGGCTCCCCAGCCCTCTACTTGTTTCCCGACACGAGTCTGGTTCACAAGTCTCCAGACCCCTTTGGAGCAGCGGCAGCCCAGAGCCTCAGCCTGGCCCGCTCCATGCTGGCCATCAGTGGCCACCTGGACAGTGATGATGATAGGTAGGTGGGCTCTGGGTCCCCACCCAACACCTGGGACAACTGCATGAAACTGCCTGGTAGGTGTCCTTCCCCCAATTTGAAGTTGGAGAGGACCTCTTTAACAGTGAAACCTGGCCTGGACACAACCACTGGGCGAAGTTGATTTGGGACCCACTCCCTCCCTGCAGAGAAAGCTGGGTGGGACTCCCTGGCTTAGAACTGTCAAATCATAGACTTTTTTTTTTTAGAGCTTGAAGGGAGTCATTGTTGTCAAATTCCAGAGCTCTTGCAGATTTAGCGATCATTTGGCCAACCCTAAGAATTTACTGGCAAATGTGCTGGAGAGGCGAATAGGGAATGGGTCTCCTGGGTTGCCACCTCCCTCTCCCTACTGAGGAGAATGGGACTTCAGCCTTTGGAAGTAACATCCTTAGACACTCTGTGCACTACTTAAGGATCTTAGGACTTCTAGTGGCAAGAAAACACATCCTTGAGGTTCTGCTCTCTGCTCTAGGAGCACCAGGAGGGCTGAGTCCTCCCTGCCCCCCCCCCCAAGCCAAAGCCTGGAGAGATGGCTGTGGGGTGCAGGGAGGTACAGGAGAGCAAGATCTTCTAGGGTTTGCCCTTCAGGGGAGAATATGCATTCAATTTGGAGGCACCATGGACAGAACTTCCTGTTTCGAGGGCCAGGTTTCAACATAGGAATGTCATCAAGCTGAAAAGGGAGGAACGAAATTGCGACTCAGATAGGCACGCAGCTCCCTTATGGCTGTGGACTGATAGAAAGGCTGGGGAGTCACACTTTTATTTTGGAGGGAGGAGTGGGACTTCCTGTTCGAGGGCAGGGGGGAGGGACTTCCTGTTTGGAAGGAAATAAGGGGTGGGGCTTAGCCTTGACTTTTGTGGGTGATGGGGAGACAGACTTATTCCAGAAGGGAGTCTCCTGCCGGCTTGCCTCTCCTGGGGCGCCACCCCCCCAGAATCAGGGACTAAGTTTAACCAAAGAAAAGGGCTTGTGGCCTTGGGGAGAGGCAGGAGGCAGAGAGGAAAGAGAAAGGGTAGCCAGAAGCCAGTGGGATGGAGGGCGGGGGTCCTCCTGGTGGCGCCTGGAGACTGAGGGACACAGTGGTGCAGAGCAGTGCTGCGTCTGGGCTCCCCGCTCAGGCTCAGGAATGTCTGAGGTGTGAGGTTGGCCAGGACTGGGCAAGTCACCTGCCCCTGTTGCTGCTATTCTCAGAGCTTCCCACCCTTATTCCCTCCCACTGGGAGGTTGCCTGGCATGAGGGCTCCCTGTCCCTCCCCACCCATGTTGATTTCAGAGCCCAGCTTCCTACTTCTCCTTCTTAGAGGGCTCTACCTCCAGGAGCCTCATCAGCTCTATTCTTCTGGCTTGTCCCCTTTCTCCCTCCCTCTGTCCCACTCCCTCCCCACACCCCAGTCTGACCGGTCAGGCACCCAGCCTCCACTTTATCCTGCTCCACTCCAAGCCTCTGGGGCTGTGGCCCAGCCCAGCCCCTCTCCTGCCCCACCCTGCTGGGCCAGTAGGATTGGGTTGGGCCATCCCGCTTGGCCCCCTGGAATGAGCCATGTGGCCCCCACCTCACCTCTCTGTGCCCAGAGCTGGCAGGAGAACAGGGTCTGAGTGGCATGGAAACTCCCTTTCAAGAGAGAAAGTGGGCTGCGGAGTTAAGTGCCTGGATCTCAGATGGGGAATTGGGGGATGCCTGCCAATCTCAGAATCTGGGGATGGGAGAAAAGAACAGAGGCTGCCTGGTGAATTCAGACTGCTCATGTGCTCCTGGGTGGCAAGAACCATTGTGTCCCCAACAGGGCCTGGCAGTTGAAAGGTACTTAAATAAGTGGATAGACGGATAAATGGATAGGTGGATGAGGGAATGCATGGGTAGATGGCCAGCATGGAGGATCCATGACTCTAGGTAATGAATCCCAGGGACTTGGGAAAGAAAAAGTACGTTTGCTTATCCAGTGCCTCCTTTGGATCAGGTGCTACCTCTTATCTCACTAAAGCATCCCCATGATGCCCACTTTCCAGAAGACACTGTGACTCAGAGAAGAAAGGTTTTAGAAACCTGTCCAAGGTCACCAAGCTACTAGGTGACAGGACTGCATTCAGAGCCTGGGTCTGACCCCAAAGCCACATTCTCCACTCTCCTACTGGGATGCCTATGTCCCAAGAGAAGAGGAGGAGGCAGCCCTTTCTAGGATGCCCTTTCTCTCCAGGACAGAGGCAGGGACAGCTCTTCCAAGCTGGGCAAGGAGCCAGCCCCCCCCCCCCCATTCTGGCCTGGCCCCACCCCAAAGGCACCACAGATCCGGGAGGGACTATAGAGAGGGCAGCCGGATGCCACTTTGTTGGCCTCAGGCCCATCCCCTGCGGGCTCCTCAGAACATAGCTAGGGAGTAGAGCTGGCCCTTGTCCCCAGAATCAGAACCTTTCCACCTCTCCCAGGTGTCCGGCTTCTTCGTCTGGTCCTCATTTTGAGGCTGTTTCATTTGACCTTTGAAAAGGAAGACCAGCCTCTAGGGTTGTACTTGCCCCAGGACCCAAGGGTCCCACAGAGCCAGAGTCCCCAGTTGTGCATACCATGCATGCACAACCCCAGGGGGCGCCACTCACATTTGAGATCTTTGTCGTCGGAACTTGGGAATCATGCAGGTTTTCTGGAAGATGGCAATAAGTGTCTTGAGTAAGGGGGCATTTTGTTCTAACTCACATAATCACTTTTTGGGCTTGTGGGAGGCGTGGCTGATCCCACCCAGCCAACTCCAAGCTTCCTGGTCCTGGCGCTGCCCAGGAATTCCAACACAGTGCCTGCTGTTTGCTTACTCCAGGCGATCTCAAAGGGAACGTTTGGGTTGCTGGCCAGAGTCCTGGTCCCTTGAAGTGTTAACGTTAGAATGTGACAGTGGAAAATGCTGTCAGAAACTCCCCAGCACTAGACAAACAGGAGATAGTCATCTATCAGCCAACAAATGTTTATTGTTGTATTATTCCTTTATTTCTGGCAAGAACAAACAACTTACTTGGCATCTTTACCTGAGTGTCCGCCAAGCAAGGCCAGTGTTCCTATTCCTGTGAATCTTCTCCTCTTTGGTCTCTGTGTGTCTTGTGTGTACTGGGGAAGGGGGTGGGGGGTGGTGGTAGTGACCTGTGGTGGCCCAGACTCCACCCAGGTGTCTCAGATTGAAATAGCTTGAAAATTGCCCTGGCTCTCCAGCTGACTGGCTCACCTTCCACTCTTAAACTTGTCCTGTGCCCCCCAACCCCAGGAGTCCCTGATGTCCTTCCGCCATCCCACCCTGTCCTGCTCTCTCAGGCCTGGTCACCCCCTTGGTTACTCCACCTGTCAGGGCCTTCTGCACCTAGAGCTTGGACAGGAAATGGAAAATTCCCAGGTCCCTTGTGCTCTCTTCCTGGCTGCAGGGCCTCATCCAAGGGTCACCTTGAATTGAGTGCTAATTCCCCCCACAGGGAAGCGAGTTGGAACCAACAATCAGGAGAAAGGGCTTGCAAAGGGAGCGCAGGAATGCAGGATGCTGCATGTTGAGACCACCTACTCTGAGAGGGGCAAAGCTGGGGGCTGGAGGACAGGATCATGGGTGATCCTGCAGCACGGGGAGGCCTGGGTGTAGAGCTGGCCCCAGGGCCAAGGTGGCTGAGGGAGAGGTTGGTCAGGTGTAGGTTGTGAGCTATGGGATGAAGCAGTAGCCTGAGACCTGAGTGGTGACACGAGGGAGACTTGGGGGACAGGGCAAGGCGGAAAGGCTTGTGCAGGCCCTTGGCCTCCCTTGGTCTCCAAGGGACAAGACTTGCTTGAGGGATCCAGAGGCCGGCCCTGGGAACGGTTCGGCCAGGCCTGAGTTGACCTCTGGTGGCCATTTAACAAACTGCAGCCAGACTCGCTCTCCCCTGTCATTGGCTCCCAAGGGTCTTCAAAACCATTGCTCTAATTCTCCATGTCCCACCTCCAGTCTCACTTTTCCACCTCCTCTCAAGTCTTTGTTCCATCCCAGACCCCAGACCTGAGACCCCACTTCCAGATACATAAGCTGTGCTTGTTTTTCAGGGCTCTGTTTTCATTGCGTTGATAACCTTTCCATCCTCTTCTCCCTCAAAGACCCTCTGGCCAGGCCCCAGGGGTCACTCATGAGGTAGATTTTGTGTCTGGGGTGTGGGGGGGTGCTTACAAGTCTAGGGAAGATGACAAGTATATCTGACCCCCCCCCCATCCCAGCTGAGTGGAGCTGAGGGGTTGAGGGAGACCAGTGTTAGTCCAGAGGGGACCGAATGGGTGGAGGTGGTGAGGGGGGAGGTCTCCCTACTCCAGGCTGTCCCTCACCCTTCACACCCCTCCCTGACCCAGGCCCTGGCCCCAGAGCCCCTCCCCTGACCCAGCCCACCAGCTGATTTCCCTCTCAGCCTGCCCCCTTCCCTCTGCTCTGGGATTGGTGCCAGGGTGAGAAGGGGACATTGGCACTGACCGAGTCTGGGAATTCCCGCCCACCATGGAGGTTGGTGGGAGGGGGTCCCCGTGTTCCTGAGGAGCCAATAGCAGCCAGGCTTTGCCCTGGGGGGCGGTGTATATCTTTCAGACCAGCACCCCCTAGTCACTGTCTCCTCTCTGCCTGCCTGGCACCAGCCAGACCCCGCTCTGCCCGGGGGGCTCTGAGCCCCCCCAGGCAGTCCTTCTGATACAGCCCTCTCCCTTTGGGGGTTGCCTAAAGCCCTTTCCCTTGGGGATGGCCCAGCCAGGCATCTCTGTCAAGTCCCTGGTGTCATCGTATGAGACCCGAGTGGTAGGGATGACTCCAGGGCCTCCCCGGAAAAGGGGCTGTGTCTCCTCTCCTTGCTCTCCTCGGGGAGCATCCCCCATCCGAGGGGCATCTGCACCCCCACCTCACCGGGGCCTGGGGGGGCCTGGGCAGCGGCCCTCACCCCGCCGGGGGATGGACAAAACCCTCCTCTCCCTGATTCTCTACTGTCACAGGTACAGGCAGGGGTGTGAGTGGGAGGCTGCAGTGAATGGAGCTTGTGGAGGAGGCCAGAGCCTGCTCTGAGAAGGACCTGGAATGTAGCCGGGCTGGGGTGTCCAGACACCTGGCTTGGCACCTGCTCTTCCCCCTCACCTCTCATCTCCCTGTGTCTCTCCAGCGGCTCCGGAAGCCTGGTTGGCATTGACAACAAGATCGAACAAGCCATGGTAAGAGAAGCCATCTTGGTCTCAGGTGGTCCCAGCTCCTGTCCTGCTGCCCTTCCCCTGCTGTCCTTATTAGAGAATACTAACTTCCAGCTCCTTATCTGACTCCCCGCTGTGTTCCCTTGGGTTCTTCACCCCCAACTGTCTCCACCTGGACTCCTGATTTCCCTTGGTCTGTGACCTGGCCCCCATCTCAGTCTTCAAGCCCTGACCTTGTCTCTGTCCTCTCTTCCCGCTCCCCCTTCCCCACCTCTCCCCCTGCTTTGTTGCTTCTCCTGTGGTCCTTCATCATTTGGGAACAGGGGCATCTCTCATACCCAGCCCCTTGAGGCACCAGGCACTTGGGGTGGCCTGGGACCCCTGACCCTTTGCCTGTCCCGGGCCCCCAGGACTTGGTGAAGTCCCACCTCATGTTTGCGGTCCGGGAGGAGGTGGAGGTGCTGAAGGAGCAGATCCGAGACCTGGCCGAGCGGAATGCCGCGCTGGAGCAGGAGAATGGACTGCTGCGTGCCCTGGCCAGCCCCGAGCAGCTGGCCCAGCTGCCCTCCTCGGGGGTCTCGCGGCTCGGGCCCCCTGCACCCAATGGGCCCTCCGTCTGAGCCTCCCTTCCCTCACAATGTGCCTTTGGGGGCTGCCACAGCTGCCAGGCCTTGTGCCAGCTGCCCACCCCCTCTTCCTATGCAGCTTTAATGCCTCCTGATCCCTGGGGATGGGAGTTGAAGGCTCAGAATTGGCCTGTTCCCTGCCCCCCTTCCTCAATCTCCCCCTAGTGCCCAGGGACTGAGCTGTGGCATCTCCAGGCCTTGAAGGAGGAGGGAGGGCTTCAGGATGGGGTGTTAGATGGAGCCCTCCTCCTCCTTCCCGAGGTGTCAGTGTTCTGGGACCCCTGGCAGTAGATGGCTGGGGGCATTGGAGTCTCCCTGGCAGACACCCTATCCCTGCCTTGTACCCTCAAAGTACCCCCCTCTCCTCTGCCCAGGGGAGGGGATATGGACAGTCTGCGAGTTCTGGGATTCAGGTTGTTATTAAAATAATAATTATAATTAAAAAAATCCGAAGAAACTTGAATCTGGAGGTCGGCATCTCGTTGCTTGTGTCCAGATGGGGGCTTGCAGTGACATTTCCACTTGTGGGGGAAAGACTGAGGCTGTGGGCTCCCTTAGAGATCTTGTGCAGACTGGGGAGGTTGAATGTGGCTCAGACAGAGTGGTCAAAAAAGAGATGTGGAGGGGGGGTGGGCAGGGAGGGTGGGGAAGCCAGCGGCCCAGGTCCTGGGAAGGGGCAGGCAAGCAACACATAGGGAGTGGAAGGGGGGAGGGGGGCGTCAGCCCACGTGCTGGGGGGGGCAGGGAAACAATGAGGCCTTTGGTAATTGTGCAGGATCCACCCCCAGCTTCCCAGTGTGTCCCCTCTGCGCGCTGGATCCCGGTGGCGGCTTGGGGGCGGGGCTGGGGGCCCTGAATGGGCCCCTTGTCTCAGTGCTGGGTGTGGGCCAGGCTCCCTGGGCACACAGTGCCCTCGCCAGGCCTGGCCAGCCTCCGTGGCTTCCACCCCCAGCTGGCTGAGGACCGCCCTGTGGGTGAGCAGGCCCCACCCTGAGAGCCTGGGCTGGGCTCCTGTCCCAGGCTGCGGAGACAGGTAGGGAGAAGGCCCCCACCTAGTGGGGAAGGCGGGAAGCAGCAACCACTGTCTCAGAGCACCCTGACGCCAGACCTGTGGAGAGTGGAATACTGAAGGGCCGCCCAGGTCAGACATCCCACCCGTTAGCTACCTACATTCATGACCTTGGGCAGGTTCTTTTTTTTTTTTTTCTTCTTGAATCTCAGCTTCCCCACGGGTAAAATGGCACTGACCAGAAGGGCAGCTGTGATGATTACATGACATCATACATGAGAAATGCCCCGTGAGTACCAGGTGCTCAATAAATGTTAGCTTCCCTCGCCCAGACCTGGGGGAAGGAGGGCTGAGGACAGCGGGATTGGCTCCGGGGGTCCTGGAAGGGCCTCAGGGGTTGGGGTCAGGGCCAGGTAGGCTCTCACAATGGGCTAGAACTCTGCCTTCCTCTGAGTTCTCATCCACTTCGACTCCTCTCCCTGTCTCAGGGAGGGGAGGAAAGGCTTAGGATGAGTCGTCGGTGAAAGCTTTCCCTCTGGATTCTCCATTTCTTTCTTTCGGCCGCACTTGAAGCTCCCAAGAGATCCCTCAGGTGGTGGCCACTGGCCTGCAGCCTGTTCCCCTCCAACCTTTGTACCGAATGCTTGTCTTGCCCCCTACTCGGTGCTTGTGTATTGGGAGAAATGGCGGTGGTTCTGAGGTTCTTCCGATGGATTTGGCGAAAGATTGCTTGCTGGGTGAGTTTCAGAAAATGCTCCATCCTCATGACATGCTGGGGTTGGAGGTGTTGGCCAATGACCTCTAGGTCACAGGAACCCATTTGGGGAGGAGGCCGGGATACCCACTGCCCCTTCCCTTCTATGCTTGCTTTCTGCCAACCACTGTGCCCCTCTTTTGTCTTTCCTCTCCCTGTCTTGGTTCTTAGGTTTTCTTCTGGAGAGAAAAAACTAAGTCAGCCTTCTTGAAACACCATGATTCCCAGAAAAGTGTATTGAACATGCAGAAGACTCCCAAGGTGTTTGAGACTTTCAAGTTGTTTGAGCCCAGCAAAGAGGCCAAGGTCTCTAAGACGGAGGAGTCCCCCAAGGTGGCTGATCCCTGCAAGTTGGCCAAAGCAACAGATAGGGCTGAGGTGGAGCCGGGTCATAGGGTCCGATCCCTGCTGCAGCTGCCCCGGACAGCTGTCAAGTCTGTCTCCACGCTCATGGTCACGGCCCTGCAGAGCGGCTGGCAAGTATGCAGCTGGAAGGTCAGCACCATATTTCCCTGGTTCCCAATGGTCCTCCCACCCTCCCAGAGCCCCCGTGACCCATTCTTCCCTCCCCGTCAATTGTTCCGCATTTATTTTGTGTGCCTTTCCTAAGTGCCAGGCACTGAGGCAGGGAGCCAAGGATACAGGGTGAACAGGATTTACCCAGACTAAAGGAACTACAGACAAGGTCATAGGCATTTTGTGTTCAGTATCTTAGGGGTGTAACAGGGAGGGTCAGTGGTCTGTGGGGGCCCAGGGAAGGGGCATCTCATCCTGACCTGGGAAGTCAAAGAAGGCCTTCTTAGCAGAAGAGAGGGTAAAACAGACCTGAAGGATTGGGCCTGCCCTGGGTGGGGTGTGGAGGAAGTAGGGGGAACATTCCATGAAGACAGAGTAGCAAATGGGCTGGGGCAGGGAGGTGCTGGCCCAAGGTGATAGGTACGGACTCCTAGAGCCAAGGGCCAAACTTGTAAAAGGCAGAGTGAGTGGCCGTCTGTGGAGTCTGGATTTGACCCTAAGAGCAATGGGAGCCTTCGTACAATCAGATTTTAATTTAGAAAGCTCGCCTGCTGTCATGTTGTGGCCATTCTGGAAATGGTTTCGTAGTTTCTTATGAAACTGAGCATGTAATTATCTTATGCGGAGCGATTGTACTCTTGGGCGTTTATCCCAGATAAATGAAACTCTATGTGCACACAAAAATCTCTACATGAAAGGTTCCTAGCAGCTTTATTTGTAACAGCCTAAACCAACTCCAGTTTCCTTCAGTGGCTGAACGGTTAAAACTGTGATAGATCCAAACTGTGGACTACTTCTCAGCCATAAAAAGAAATAAATTATTGATACCTGCCACTAGGTAGACAAGTCTCAAGAATTAGGCTGAGTGAAAACAACCAGTACCCAAAGGTTATATCTATAGTGTATGATTCTATTTATATTATATTCCACTCTTCAATAACAAAATTGTAGAAATAGGGACTCGATTCCTGGTTTAGTGCTTGCCAGAGATTAGGGTTTGGAGGGGGGGAGGTAAGTTGGTTATAAAAGGGCAACATGAGGAATTCTTGTGATGATAGAAATGTTCTGTATGTTTACTGCAGCAGCTGGATAGGTGAACCTGTGTATATGAGATAAAATCAGGTAGAATTCAACACACACACACACACACACACACACACAAATGAGTACAAGCAACAGGTGGGGAGGTGGGTATGTGAATAAGATCCGTGGATTGTATGGATGTCAGTATCTTGACTATGATGCTATACTGTGGTTTTGTAAGATTTTACTATTGGGGCAAACTGGGTAAAGAGTATACAGGGACTATGGTATTTCTCACAACTGCATGTGACTATAATTATCTCAAAGTCATAAAATTAATTTTATTTATTAATTTTAATAAAAAATGTTTAGGGGTGCCTGGGTGGCTCGGTTAAGCATCTGACTTCAGTTCAGGTCATGATCTCACAGTCTAGGAGCTCAGCTCTGTGCTGCTGGCTTGGAGCCTGGAGCCTGGTTCAGATTCTGTGTCTCTTTCTCTGCCCCTTACCTGCTCATTCTCTGTCTCTCTCTCAAAAATAAATAAACATTAACTCTCAAAAATAAATAAACATAAAAAATTATTTAATGTTTATTTATTTTTGAGAGACAGAGTGTGAGCCAAGGAGGGTCAGAGAGAGAGGGAGACAAAGAATCCAAAGCTGGCTCCAGGCCTGGGCTGTCAGCACAGAGCCCGATGTGGGGCTGGAACTCACAAACTGTAAGATCGTGACCTGAGCTGAAGTCGGATGCCCAACTGACCGAGCCACCCAGGCATCCCAGAAACTTAACTTTTTTGTTTTTGTTTTAGTTTTTTGAGAGGGACAGAGTGCGAGCATGGGAAGTGAAGAGAGAGGGAGACACAGAATCTGAAGCAGGCTCCAGGCTCTGAGCTGTTGGCACAGAACCTGATGTAGGGCTCGAACTCACGGACTGTGAGATCATGACCTGAGCTAAGGTCGGATGCTTAACTGACTGAGCAACCCAGGTGCCCCCCAGAAACTTAATTTTTAAAAAGGAAGTGCCTACGGATGCCTGGTTGCACAATTAGTTAAGCATGCAACTCTTGATTTGCCTCAGGTGATGATCTCATAGTTTGTGAGATAGAGCCCTGCATTGGGGTCTGAACTGATAGTGTGGCACCTGCTTGGGATTCTCCCCCTTTCTCTCTCTGCCCTCATCCCCCAATAAGTAAATAAAAATTAAGAAATAAAATATATAAAAACGAAAGTGTCTAGATCACTACCAAACGAACTTATTTTGGCCTTGAATGAAGTATTACAGCATTTAATAATAATAATGAATAATAAAGTTCACTTGGCTGCCCTGTGGGGAGAGAGGGTCAGAAAAGGACTAGAGGAGAGGAGGCGGGATATTTAAGAGGTAGAACTTGTGGGGCACCTGGGTGGCTCAGTCGGTTAAGTGTCTGATTTTGGCTCAGGTCATGATCTCATGGTTTGTGAGTTCAAGCCCTGCATTGGGCTCTCTGCTGTCGGCACAGAACCTGCTTCGGATCCTCTGTCTTCCTCTTTCTGCCCCTCCTCCACCTTGTACATACATGCTCTGTCTCTCTCTCTCTTCTCAAAAATAAATAAACATTAAAAAAAATTTTTTTAAGAGGTAAAATTGTTGCACCAGCTGGTTGGCTGGATCACGGTGAAGGGAGAGACAGAGAAGTCAGAGCAGTCTGAAGTCATTCACTGGGATGGAGAATGAAGGAGCAAGAGCACACTCCGCGGAACAAGTGAGGAGTTTAGGGCATTGGGACAAGATGAGTTGAGATGTCAGTAGGACATCTGCATGGAGGTATCTAGGAGGCGGTGGGATATACAGGCCTGGAGGTGAGGAGGGAACCTGGACTAGGGACAGTGATCGGGTGCCATTCTGTCCTTCATTTGAACACACTCCTCATGAAGCCCAAGTGAGGACTCCATGGTGAGTCAGACATGGTCCCTGTCTTTCAGAAGCTTGTTTTCTAGTGTTGAAAGCAGACAGGTCCATAAGACAAATAGTGTATGAAATGCTCTGCGATGCGGCAAACACAAGGGTGGAGACAAAGACCACCCAGTGCAGTCTAGGAAGGCTTCCTGAAGGAGGCAGTGCCTGATGGAGGAGGTGGCACTAGGTAGGCATTTGCTATTTATCTGGCAGTGCTTCCACCAGCGGTTTCTCCCTAGACCAAGCTACTTACATATGCACATTTCTCTCTCTTTCATAGTCATCTGTGAGTTCTACCTCCATTTCCTCCCAAATGAGGTCTGGGTCCCCGCTGGAGACAACGGAGGCTGAGATGCTGCGGGAAGTGTACCTGATACTGTGGTCCATTCGGAAACAACTGCGGCAGCTGGCCCGCAGGCAGGAGAGGAGGAGGCGGCGCCACATCAGGGCGCACACTGGCCTGCAGCCTGACACGGCTCAGGGCCTGAAACAGGATGCCCGGAGTCCCCTCTAAGGGGGAAACCCCGCATCCTCAAAAAACCCCACCTCATTCTTAAGTAAGGTTGATAGGAGAGGTTAGGCCAGCAGGCCAGGAGTTGTGAGTCAGGAGAAGTTTTCATATTGTCACCTCTCTCATCAAGAGCCTAAGCCCAGGCGTGGGGTCCCACTTAATTCCCCTTCATTACGTTTATTCAATTTGTAAAGAAGAAAAAATTGCCAAAAGGTTGGGAAATAAATACCAGATATTTCTTAGTAAATGGAGAGTGTGTTTGTGGATAGCCAGAAGCAATGAGGGGAACTCAGGCCAAATATGCCTGGGGATTTGTGGGCTGGGTGGGGGTCGTTGGGGGGCGATCAACACATCCAGGCCCTAGGCCCGAACCCGTAAACCACCTCTAGGGGCTGAATTGCTTTTGGCAACCCTGCGAGGCCGGAGTGCACCAGCACCCCTGGACAGACGACGTGCGGCCTCACACCAGGTCCTTGAGCCCATGCTCTCCCCGGCAATCCAACAAGGCGGGCGTCTTGCAGAGGTCAAGCGGTTTGTGCAAGGCCGGAGACCAAAGATCTGCTGGAAACTGCCGGCTCCAACGGCCAGCCCACTGCCGAGCCCCTCCAGCTCTTGAGGGCTCCGCCGCTGCGAGGTCGATGGGTCCGAAGACCCGGCCACGGCGGGAGCCGGATATGCTTCGGTGGGGAAGGCACGCAGGCCTACCTGGTCGCGCCCCTGCAGAGAGCGTCGGAAAACTACACCTCCCAGGGTTCCCGGCGGCGTCGCGGGCAGGGGCGCGCGGACGCGGGGGGTGGCCGGGAGTGGGTCAGCGGCCGCGCAAAGGCGCCTGAGGGCCGAGCGCCCTGCCTCCCGGTAAGGTGTCAGCCTGGCGCCCCAGGCCCCTTCGGCCCGGCGGGAGGCCGAGGCGATTTGGAGGAGGCTGGGTGCGGGAGACAACACGAAGTAGACGATGGAGTCGCACGTCCCCTCTCCGACTTAGCCGTCTTGCTGGACCACGTGTAGGCGCAGAGGTGGCTCCCCAAGGAAAAGCAGAGATATTTCACGAGACTGCAAAATTGAGGGATTTCAGTGTTCACAGGCTTTGGGGGTGGCGTGGCGAAGGAGGAAGGGATGGCACCAGAGGCCCCTGGGTGGAGTAGTAGGGGGGAGGGGGAGGAGAAGGGAAGGTGCGGCTGGCTGTGCGGCTGGTCTTGCTCACCGAGAGGTTAGTCGCGAATAGCAGGCGGTGGGCGTGAGCAAAGACGGGGGAGGGGGGTTAGCGAGGAGCAACGGGGATGGTTTGCGGAAGCACCCAGTTCACTATAAAAGTCAGCAAACGACTTCCCTCACCCCTTCCCAATCCCCGCTGCTCTGGAAGAGTTGGGTCCCCTTACTGGGAATCCGGGATGTCTTTCCCAAAAGTCGAGAACAGCACCTGGCTGCCCAGTCCTATAGCTTGCTACCCTGAGCCTATTAGCTCTCCACCTCACTTCAACGTTTACAGCCACAGTGATAACAGCCACCACTTATTAAGCACCTCCGGTGACTATTTTTTATGTCCTGTTCTCAGTAATTCTTAGAGCAGCTTTATGATGAAGTATTATGCTTTCATTTTTTGGAAGAGAAAGCTGAGCGACAGAAAGGTCACATTTAGTAAGATTAGCCAGCTTTCATTGATCCAACTAATGAGTCCAGCTCATAGGGGACAAGTAACATATATGTTAAACATACACGCACGTAAGTTAAGTGGTCTCGCTGGGAATCTGTCTTGAGTTTAGCATAAGTCAAAACCTGTTTTCAATGCGGCTTCAAAACAGGAGGATACACAGTGGCTCCTTTCTGGAGCTTTCACTCACCAATTATGCCTCACATCTCCCTATGTGCCAGGAACCATTCTGGGCCTGAATGGTATTGGTACAGGGTCTGTGTCCCAGGGAGTCCAGAAGTTGGAATGGTTGCTTCACTGTTGAAGATTCAGGGTCAGCCCCTCCAAGTCCTTAGAGACAGGCTCCTCTTCCTACTGGGGACCTTAAGGTTTCAGTGAGAGGGTGATGGGGTAGGGTGAAGGGTGCCCGAGGGTCACTGGTAAATAGCCTTACAAGTAGCTGCAGGCCCAGGAGCCATTCCAGCTTTGAGGCTGTGGGCTTGTTGGAAGGAATACTGCTCTCATTTTTCTCTGGCTTCTTTAACATCCTGAGAGTGGGAGGGGAGGAAAGGAAGAAGGTGAGTTCAGCCAGCAGCCAAGGGAGCTGTTTGCACCTCCCACCACTCTCTCTCTCCCCAGACATGATGGAGCCCTGTCTTGACTTGGCCAAACTGGGGAATGGAGACTTGCAGGAGAGAAAGGGGCGGGATGGAAGGCAATTCCACAGAATTTGTTTTTCCTAGATGTCTTAGTGCACCCAAGTGGCTTTCTTCCTCCACATCCTATGTAATCCAGCCCAGAGTCCTGGATAAGACCTGTGGGAGGGCTTGGGGAGGAACTTCCCAATTGGGATGGAAGCAGAATCAATCTCCTGGGGGTAGTGATTTGGTGGGAAAGAGGCTTACTCACCCCAGCCCTTTCCTGGTAGAAAGAAGTGTGGGACAGAGTGACCTCCGCACAAATCTGCCTCCTGATGACGGTCTTGTGAAAAACTCCCACCTTGGACACCCTTCCTCCCATCCCCATCAGACCCCCGGGCCCTTCTGCACCAAATCTGTTCCACCCATGAGGCAGATATGGTAGGACTAGGGATGGGCGGAGTTGAGACCACGATCCTTCTTTCAAAGCTTATCCGTCCTATTAGAGAGAGGGGCCCTGGGAATTTGGGCAGCAAAATGAGAGTGCTGGTCCCAGAAACCCTTGCTCTCTGTGCCACATGGTGCCTTCAACTTCTCTAAACCTTGTTTCCTTTTTTTTTTAATTTTTAAAATGTTTTATTTACTTTTGAAAGACAGAGACAGCGCGAGCAAGGGATGGTCAGAGAGAGAGGGAGATACAGAGTCCGAAGCAGGCTCCAGGCTCTGAGCTAGCTGTCAGCACAGAGCCCGACAAGGGGCTCGAACCCACGAACTGTGAGATCATGACCTGAGCCAAAGCCGGCCAGGAGCCCCTCTAAACCTTGTTTCCTAACAGGCCAAAGCTGCTGCGAAGAGAGTTGAACCCTGGGAGTACATTCTTGGTTTAAGCCTTTGAACCCATAGACAAAGTCTCAGCCCTGGACACCGGATCTTCTTTTTACCCATGTCACTCCCCCTGCTTCAGTCTCATCCGCTGTCATATCTGAGTCTTGAGGGAGGAGAGCCAGCCCTCACTGAGCCCCGCAGGTGCAAATGCTTTGGCCTCAGTTATTCTCAGACGTGCAGACAGGGGCGTGTGTGTAGGTGCGTGTCCACAGATGCGTGTGCCTGTATGTACTTGAGGGTATCCGTACCTATATTTTCACTTGTTTCCATTTTCCCCTTGCCACTGCAAGACTGAGATTCACGGGAGGAAAAGATATACCTCGCAGGGCTAGAAATGCTATTTGCCCCTTGCTGGAGCTGCCTGTCTGCCCCGTGGGGTCATTCTGGGGTTCTGGACCGACAGCCTGTAAGATCTCCAAGGGGGAGATGGACTAAGGGTAAGGATCTCCTCTTCCCTTCTCAGTCCTCTTTGTTCACAAGTCACAAGTCGAGCCCACCTGCCCCACATCTGTTACCCAGCTCACCTGAGGTGCTTGTGTCCTTACCCCTGTGAAAGCAGAATCCTCACCTGTTTCCCTTTCCCTCTGTGCGCCCTTCCCCCCCCCCCCCCCCCCCCCCCCCCCCCCCCCCCCCCCCCCCCCCCCCCCCGGGCTGCGTGACTGTAGAGCAGTGGGTTTTGCAAGGCAGGTTCGGTGTTTTGTGTTCAAGGAGTCTGCGCACGGGCACTACTAGGTGTGACAGTGGCTGGCTCAGGCTGGGCCACATGAGGCCCTAAGAAGGCTGGTCCCCAGGATGTGGGGGGTTCTGTACCACCCTTCTCTGGCTTTCTCTCTGCCTCCACGTTTACCCATGTGGTAAAAACAGACCCAGCTATTTTTTCTTTAATGTTTATATGCTCTGACAGTTTTTCCGGCTGGGCTATGGGTCCTTTCTAGAGGCCCACAGAGTTTAATACCGACCTTAAGAGCCTGCACTCTGGAGTCAGACTACCAGGTTTCGAGTCCAGGCTCTACCACTTACCAGCCGTATGGTCTTGGCCAAGTTGCTTACCCTCTGTGTCTCAGTCACCTCATTTGCAAAATGGAGGTAATGTAGGAATGTTGTGAGGATTTAATGAATCTATCTAGAAGCTCTTTATATATCAAGGGCTTTAAGCCTTTCCGTGATATGAGTTGCAAATGTTTGTAACACAGTCCTTTAACTTTTTGTTTTGAAAGAATGTGGATTCACATGCAGTCATCAGAAATAATATAGAGCACCTGTATACCATTTGTTCTGTTTTCCCACATAGAGATGGCATATTTAAAAAAAGTTACTTGACGTATATTTCATTTTTTAAAGTTTATTCATTATCGACGTGAAATCTTATGGTATTTGTCTTTCTCTGACTTATTTTGCTTAGCCCAATGACCTTAAGGTCCATCCATGTTGTCACAAATGGTGGGATTTCCTTTCTTTTTGGTGGAATAATATTCTATTATATATTTTAGATGAAATCCAATCCCTTTACCTCAGCTGGTCCATCAGTGAGCTTCAGGTTTCTTCCATGTCTTGACTATTGTAAATAATGTTATGATGGGGGCCCCTCAGTGGCTCAGTCGGTTAAGCATCTGACTCTTAATTTCAGCTCTAGGCCATGATCTCATGGTTGGTGAGTTCAAGGCCTGAGTCAGACTCTGCTCTGACAATGGGGAGCCTGCTTGGGATTCTCTCTCTCTCTCTCTCTCTCTCTCTCTCCCCCCCTCTCTCTCTTTCTCCCTCTTTCTCCCTGTCTCTGCCCTTCTCCTGCTCACTTTCTCTCTCTCAAAATAAACAGACATTTAAAAAATAATGTTATAATGAACATGGGGGTGTAGATATCTTTTTGAGTTACTGTTTTTGTTTCTCGTTCAGATAAACCCCCAGAAGTGAGATCGCTGGATCACGTGGTAGTTCTATTTTTAATTTTGGAGAAACCGCCATACCATTTGCCATAGTGGCTGCACCAAGTGACAGTCCCACCAACAGTGCACAAGTGTTCTCTTTTCTCCACACCCTAGCCAACACTTGTAATCTCTTATGTTTTTGGAAAACTTTTTAAAATGTTTATTTTTGAGAAAGAGAGAGAAACAGAGTGTGTGGGGGGGAGGGGCAGAGAGCAAGAGGGAGATACAGGATCTAAAACAGACTCCGGGCTCTGAGCTGTCAGCACAGAGCCCGACATAGGGCTCGAACTCACGGACCGCAAGGTCACGACCTGACCTGAAGCTGGACGCTTAACTGACTGAGCCACCCAAGAACCCCTCTTGTCTTTTTGATGGCAGACATTGTAACAGGTGTGAGGTTATTTACTCTTGTTTTTTACCATACAGATACAGTTCTGATATTTTGTATGGGGTCAGAGAGACCTTTGTGGTGTAACTTGGAGTATGTCTTCTCTCCATGTAAGTCCTTTTCATGGTGTCCTGTAGCCCTTAGGATGAAATCCAATCCCATTACCTCAGCTCCTGGTGGTGGTCCCTGCCCACCTGCCTGACCTCATCTCTCCGGGTTTCCCTTTGCTGTCACTTCCTCTGTGCTTGGTTGGTTTACATTTATTTCCTGCTGCTCCTGGGCCTCTTCAGTTTTGAAAGTTGTTTCCCCATGTTCTTCACCTGGCTTGCTCCCATTCCCCCTTGAGCTTCTCTCCAACTCCCTCA
The DNA here is from genome assembly GCA_004023845.1 of Helogale parvula. NCBI lineage: Eukaryota > Metazoa > Chordata > Mammalia > Carnivora > Herpestidae > Helogale > Helogale parvula. The sequence continues at coordinate 27,881 of PJEM01011996.1, forward strand.
GGCCATCCCCGAGTCTTCTGTCCCCTGGGGTGTGTCCCAGGCTTACCTCAGCACAATGCCCATAATGCAGAGATGTTCGATGCATGTTTAGGGTAGGGAAGGATGACTCTGGGTATGCACTACTTGGTCCTGGCCTGTCCACTTGATGGGCTTCAGGGTTCAACTCACTCCCTTTGGGCTCCTGCCTTTGGCTCCCCTACTATGCTCCCCTCCCCGAGAAAACCTTTAAGATCCAGAAGCTAGCAGGGAGAAGCACAAAGTGTGGGGAGGGGGGCGGGTGCTGGATGGGAGAGCCAGAGGAGATTAAGCACTGTCCAGAAGGGTTGACTTCTTGTCTCGGGCCCACCCCACAGAAGTGGGGGTTCAGGGGTGACCAGGGAGAAGCTCGGTATGAAATAGATAGGAGTAGGAGTCACAGGTGAGAACTCCTCATCCCGAATAGCTTACTCAGATTTGTCCCTTCCCTCACCACACTGTCCTTTACCTGCTCTCCTCTCCACCCCAACCACATCTGTGGCTCCACCTGCGTATCCCTACCCCTGAGGACAGGCTGCCATCCAGGACTTATCGGGGCAACACTTCCAGGCTGTACTGACAGGTGCCGGGGCACCTGTGCGGCTCTGCCCCACCTTTCTCCTCTCTGGACCAGTGGCTCAGCCTCCATCCTTCTCTGTGTCCTTCCCTCCTCTTATTCCCCAGTGAATGTCCCGGAAACTCGAACCAATCAGGGAGAAGTCAGGATCTTCCACTCTCCATGTGAGTGGGAGCAAAGGAAGTAGGCCTCAGCACCACACAACAAGTTGGCCTCTGAGTCCTTTCCTCATGAACTCTCTGAGCAGAGAACCTGGCACCCAGCAAATCAGTCCACTGAAGCCAGGCAGTGTCAAGGGGGACTTAGAACCCTCTCCTGTACCTTTTCAGGAATGAAGGAGTGCCGGATTGACTTCTAGAGACGAGTAAAACCCCAGGAGGGCAGATAATTAGTAATGCACAGGAGGTGCAGCCAACCCCGAAAGACCCGTCCTTCCTGGCTGTGTGACCTTGAGCAAGTGAGTTAACCTGTCTGAATCTTACTTTCCTTATCCAGAAAATACAGTAAATACTTAATGTCACATGGCTGTGTGAATGTGAAGTGCCTTGTGCAGGTGTTGGTACACAGAGAATTGGCAGCAGGTGGACAGGCCTACTAAACACATAGGAGAAGTAGTTGTCAGGGTGTGGTGCCGGACCAGCAGTGCCCTGAAAACGGGTAGAAATGCAGGCTCTCAGGCCCTACCCCAGACCCACTGAATCAGAAACTCTGAGGGCAGGGCCCGCCCATCTGTTTTAACAAGACAGATGAGGTTTGAGAACCACTCAAATGAGCAGGAATGCAGACTCTTAGATTCAGAAGCCTCAGGCACACTGAAGTCACCTGGGAGGTCATTATAAATACAGATTCCTGGGGTGCCTGGTGACTCAGTCGGTTGAGAGGGTGACTTCAGCTTAGGTCAGTCTCCCTGTTCCTGAGTTCCAGCCCCACATCAGGCTCACTGTTGTCAGCACAGAGCTCCTTCAGATCCTGTGTCTGCCCCCCTCCACTCCCCTGCCGTGCACTCTCTTTCTCAAAAATAAGTAAACACTGGGGCGCCTGGGTGGCTCAGTGGGTTAAGCATCCACTTTGGCTCAGGTCATGATCTCGAATCTGTGGGTTCGAGCCCCTTATCAGGCTTTGTGCTGATAGCTCAGAGCCTGGAGCCTGCTTCAGATTCTGTGTCTCCCTCTCTCTGGCCCTCCCCCCATCACTCTCTCTCTTTCTCGCTCAAAAATAAACAATTAAAAATGTAAAAAAAAAAAACAAAAAACCAACCCTACACATTAAAAAAGATAGAGAAAAAAAATACAGATAGAAGTGAGGCCTAGGGAGTATATTTTAACCTGAGATGAGTGCGATGAGGCAGGGGGTGGGGGGTAGGGGGGTGGGGGGAGGCATGCCCCAGAGCTGCCCTGGGGGAAAGTCATGGAAGGCGCTTTGGGTTGTTGAAGGCTCTAGCCTGGCGTGCTGGAGACTTCCTTTGGGTGAGACAGGTGATGTAAAGCTGGAAACCGAAGGAATTTGCACTTTACCCCGAAATCACTGAGGAAAGGGGAGGAAGGGTACACAATGAAGGCTTTGCTTGCCAGACTGGCCACTTGCCCAACCCCGTGACGTCACCCCACAACCCTTGGGGCCCTGGCCATCCTGAGGGTCTCTCCCGCCTCCCCCCTCGGTAGACTGGTATTCAGTGGGAAGAGGCCCGGCCCCAGGGCACCAAGTTCCGGGTGGTGTGACAGCACCTCAGTCAACGAACTGGGGCACCTGGGCGGTCCGCCACCTCGTGCTCCTGAGCTCTAGGTGGCGCTGGGGTGCGCGGACGCTCGTTCCGCTGCGTCTTCGCCACCGCCCTCTGGCCACGCCTCTCTTGGCCCCAGCAAAGGACCTGGCATCGGACTGGAGGGGCGGCGGCCAAGCCGCGGATGGCAGGGAGGCCTCCTGGCAGTGTCTGCGAACTGGGAGGTGTCCCTGTGTGAGCCCCCGACCGAGCCCCTGCCCCTCCTCCCCGCAGCCCTACGATGTTAGCCGCTGGAGGAGCCCCTGCCCTGGGTCCTCAGGGTCCGCCCACCGTGGTAACTTGGGCTGTTGGACCCTGGTTCCACCGGACAGTTAATTTTTAGTTAAAACAACTCCCGGGCTTGGGTGGCTCAAGCAGTTGAGCGTCTGAGGCTTGATTTCGGCTCAGGTCTTGATCCCAGGGTTGTGGGATCGAGCCCTCACTCCAACCCCCAGCCCCAACTTGTCACACCCGCAGCCCTCACGGGTGCTCTCAAAACCAAAACAACAACAGCAACACACACACACACACACACACACACACACACACACCCCTTCTCAACAAGCTGGTGAAACTGTCCCCTGTCCAGGAACAACTGGCCTCTCTCACCCTCTTGCTCTGCTGTTCTTGCTGCTGTGTCCACCATCACGGGGGCTCACACTTCATGCCTAGCAGAACTTTGCATCCATCATCTCATTTAGTCCCGAAGGCAAACCATCCCTTAAGCCCTAAGGCCATCACTGCAGGGTTCCAAGTCAATAAATTGTGTCTTAGAAGAGTTTAGTAACACCTCTAAGATCTTACAGTTAAGTGATATTGGATATGACCCATCACTGCTTTCCCCACCTCTGTGACTGAACCTAGGGTCCCTCCTCCTCTCTTGTGGAGCCCCCTCCTCGACCTTCAGGGTCGCCCATTACTGATGTGTAGGTTGTGCACGGCACAACTCTATAATCAACAGACATGTATGGAATGATGAGGGTAATTTTCCATCACATGGCAGTAAAGGGCTTTGGGAAAGGGGCACATTTTTCTACTTTGCACAAAATTGCCTTGTGGGCTGCCCTAGAGTCCCTGCAGCCATCTCTCCAAGTTTGTTCCTCCTCTCCCCAGCAGGTGCATCTGGCATCCTACACTGCACTTGGCTTTCTACAGGACCATGGAGGTCTTCATAGAGCCTGGCCCAAGGGATCTAATGTCCTCTGGTGGATAGTGCTCTGTGACATGAGCTGATGCTGCTCCTCAGGGGGACCTGTACCTATTAACAAGTACATGCGTACATGTGTGTGTGTTGGGGACCACCTCACCTGCCGGGCCGTAACTACCCCTTGCAGGTGAGTGCTTGTAAGCAAGATGGGATTTTCCTGGTGGGATTCCTGGGTGGGAGGGGGAGATACAGGACAGGTAGATGAACCCTATGAACCAGGCATGTTGATACTCCAAGCTGATACTATAAGGGCTAAGAAGAGGACTCCCTCCCTCCACCCTCCCAGAACCACACTGGGCATCCTGCGGATTGGAGGGTGGACAGAGGAGATCTGGAGAGGATGGACATGGTCTCAGGAGCGTCCAGCTCACTGCATAGATACCTCCAGCGCCAAGTGGGGCAGAGATGTTGCTGGGGGGGAGTGATAGAAGCTGGCCTGGGATCTAGAGAAGGGGAGGAGAAGGATATGGAGGACCAGTCTCCTGGAAGTGGAGGAGGGAAAAGAGATCCAGGCTGCATCGGGTGAGAGGGAACACCCTGAGCCTGAGGGTGGAGAAGGAAGAGAGTTTGATCAGATTGGGGAACCCTGGTTTTGGTGCCCAATATCCTGGCTTAGCTTTGAGCCATGTAGGGGCTCTCTTGAAATGGTGGCTTCCCATGCCAGGGCTTCTCTTGTCCCTCCATTTGAGCCTGTACCAGTGTGTTAACCTCAGTTCCTTGCTCCCTGGATGACTCCCAAGGAGCTGACCTGCTCCACTGCTCCAGCTCTCACTGCACCCACTTTATGCTTCTAGGGGCTTCTCTGTTGCCAAGGAGCAGCTGATCTCCAGCAGCCATCCTCAGACCTGCCACTCTTAAGTTGCATCAGGATACTCGCTGCTTCCTGTGGTGCCTGGTGGGCCTGGCTGATGTGAATACGTCTATCCAGTATCCTGAGCTGCCACTGCTGGCTGGGGGCTGGCTGGGGAGGCCGCCTTGGCCGGTGGGAAGGGGAGATGCTGGAGTCCTGGGGAGAAGTGAGAGTTCTGGCAGGAGAGAGAAAGGGGCTGGCTGCAGGAGATGCCAGGGGGAGGGGACCAGCCCTGGGTGGTGGCAAGAGACTGAACTGTGTGTGTGTGTGTGTGTGTGTAGTGTTTGGGGGAGGGGATGTACTGTCTGGAACAGAAGCTGCTCAGAAATTAACTAATATAGTACCCCCACCTTTAAAAATGAAGAGATTGAGGCCCAAAGAGGAAAGAGATGGTGTTGCTGGAGGGTTCGGGAGGTGGGAGGGAGTCCTTTGGCTTCTGGCCCCAGGCCCAGTCCTCTCTCTGTCCTCTCTCTGTCTCTGAGTCCCTCCTATTCTTCTCTCTCTCTCTGTCCCCAAAAGTAGACTGGACCTGGGATGGCAGATGTGGTGTCTGTGCACACAGGCACATCTTTGGTGGCAGCATGCTGGTGCAGAAGGCCTCTTTCTCTGCCACGTTCACTTTCTGCTGGGCTACCCAGTTCCTGCTTGTGGCCCTCCATCCCTCCAGCCTAGAACCAACCCAATTCCAGCTCTTTGCTCAGCCCGTTGGTGCCAGAGCAACAAGCCTTTCTTCAGCCTAGGATGCAGATAGGAAATGTCCTGGGCATCTGGGGGTTTCCTTGGGTTAAGGACTGACACAGTGCATGGCAGAGAGGAACTTGTCGAGGGTGGGGTGTGGGCTGGGTCCTGATTCCTAGGGCTCTGCTAGCAGCTTAGATTTTGGTCTCAAGCCTTTGTCTAAGGCTTGAGTTTCTTGTGTATGCTTCCTGGTTGCCATGGTCACCTGATGCTTTGGACATGATCAGTGACCAGCTGTATGGCCATCCCCCAGAGATGTACACCCCCACAACCTTGAGGTGTTGGAGGTTGCTGGATGGGCATTGCTGGATGGAGACCCTCACCATTAACTTCACACAAGACTTCCTCTAACAGCCCCTCCCTCTGTGCTGACATGGCCCCCATCCCTTTCCCCACACGGAGGGACCCCCAGTTAGTCATTCCTCTATAAGCCAACACCAGGCTCCCTTCCCAGTGCCTCCAGCACACCACCTGTCCCCCACCTCTCACTCTTCCTCCTCCTGTTTCCCTTGGCAACTCTCTGGAGCCTGGGGAAGCCTTCTTAGGACAAAATGGTCCTTCATGACCAGATCCTTCCCACCAAGGGGCCTCCAGTCTCAGCTCGCCAAGGGGTGGGGACACTGCCAAAGTGAGAGTATGGGTGAGATCCTGGAGAACATGGGGACCCGACCCCGAGATACCGCCCAGACTTTTCCCCCAGCTGCATCAGTTTTCTGGGGCTGCCATAACAAGTTCTCACACACTCAGGTCCTTAAAACAACAGAAATTCATTCTCTCATGGTTCTGGAGCCCAGAAGTCTGAAATTTGTTTCCCCGATGTGAAATAAAGGTGTGAGGAGAGCTGTGCTCCCTCCAGAGGCTCCAGAGGAGAATCCATTCTTTGCTTTCGTCCAGTCTCTTGTGGCCACTCCGATCTCTGTCACACTGTCTCCTCTTTGCTGCCTCCCTCTTTTAAGGACACTTGGGATTGGGCCTCACATCTCTGGGAGGTCATTATTCAGCCTCTTACACCAGCCTTCACCAACTCCCCCGCCCATGCTTGTTGATTGCTTGGTCTAAGGAGTTGTAGAAATCATCCAGGAAAGGAGTTGAGAAGTCAGAGAGGGCCCAGGACCGGCCCTAGGCCAAAGGCTCAGTAGCTTCTGGGTGGGCCCACCTGGAAGTGGTAGAGGGAAGCAGCAAAGTCTGGAGCGGGGGGTGGGGAGGGGCTGCCACATTTCTTCCCAAGTTGTGCATCCCAAATAGTATTTGCCTAAAGGCCTCTTTCATGCCTCCCACCCCACTTACAGGTTGGGAAACAGTAGGGATTGTGGGTAAGAGCCTAGGTAGTCAGACAGGCTGGGGGGGGGCGGGGGCGGCGGGGGGAGGCTGAGGCATCATCACTTACCAGCTGTGGTTCTCAAAGTGTGGGCTCGGGCCAGTAGCATAAATAAACATTAAAAAATTTCAATTTCTTGGGATGTACTACAGACTACTAGATCAGAAACTCTTTGGTGGAGCCTGGCATTCTGTGCTTTAACACGCCCTCCAGGAGATTTTGATGAGTTGGAGAAACCACGCCTCATTTTAAAAATATGAATAAGATGTAGAGCAAACACAGTGATCGGTAGGATTAAAAGAAGCTATATCACTCTCTCTCTCTGACCCTCCCCTGCTCGCACTATCTCTCTCTGTCTCTCAAAAATAAATTAAAAAAAAAAAAGAAGCTATATCAGGGGTGACATATCAGTTGTTTAAGTGACTGACTCTTGATTTCCGCTCAGGTCATGATCTCCTGGTTCGTGGGTTCCGGTGCAGCATCCTGCACCTCTCTGACAGCATGGAGCCCGCTTGGGATTCTCTCTTTCCCTCTCTCTCTCTCTGCCCCTCCCCCGCTCTCCCCTCTGTCTTTCTTTCTCTCTCTCTCAAAATAAAAAAAAAAAAAGAAGAAGTTATGTCAAAAAAGATAAAAAAGAAGGAGAAGAAGAAGGAGAAGAGGAAGAAGTGATGTCCACGGAGGATGTTCTGCAGTGCCTGGTCTTCAGGCTGAGTTCTCAGTAGATACATGTGGCATAAATGAAGGAGCTATATGATGAATAATGGGATATGAGTGGTGTGTTTTTCCACTTACTCAACATTTACTGAGTATCAGGTCCTGCGTGGTGTTAAAGTTAATTCCCCAGAGTCCCCAGCTTTGGCAGTTTGCGGTGAAGAGTGAGTGAACTGATGGCCGTGGGGCGGGGTGTCTTATGGGCTATGAGAGCCCAAAGATGGAAGGAAGGAAACCATCGTTGCTTCCTATGCTTTCACACATGTGCTATCTTTTGCCGTCTGTTAGATGCAGAAGCCCATCTGCAGCAGAGTGTGGTCTGTTTCTTATGCCTGCTTGCTGTGTGCCTTCGAGCAGGTAGCTTGGCCTCTTTACAGGCAGGTACGTTTTCTCATCTGCAGAATGGGAATCATAACATCGCACGTGGGTTTTGTCTTAAGCAGCACATGCCTATAGTAGGTTCTGGAAGATGGGATTTTTCCAGCAATCCTGTGATGTAGGTATTACATTCAGGGTTTAAAAAAAATTTTTTTTAACATTTATTTATTTTTGAGAGACAGAGAGAGACAGATCATGAGCAGGGGAGGGGTAGAGAAAGAGGGACACACAGAATCAAAGCCGCTCCAGGCTCTGAGCTGTCAGCACAGAGACCGATGCGGGGCTCAAACCCACGAACTGTGAGATCATGACCTGAGCTGAAGTTGGATGCTCAACCGACTGAGCCACCCAGGCTCCCTTTACATTCAGTTTTTAAGTCCAGAAGGGAAACATGTTAGAAACCTAGGCCACACTTAGTTATTGCAATCTGGCCCAAATGGTAGCATTGAATTCCCTAGCAGCCAGAGCAGAGGATGAAACTTGATGGTCCATCTTGAGAATTTCTTCACTTACATAACATAACAGGAGGCAACCCAGTTCCTCGGGGGACCCTTAGCACAGCTACTCTCAGACTGACCCTCTCCACCTGCCCTCTCCCACTCCAGCCCCCCGCTAGAGGGGTGGTTCGCTTGTGGGAAGCACAGTTGGCTTCAGTGAAGCTGAAACTGAGTCCCGAGGCTGCTGAGACTCCAGGCGCGCGGTCACAGGCCCACCTCTCATTGAGGAGTGTCAAAGAAATTTTGGCCATTAAAAAAAAAAATCACATTAAACAAATTCCAAATTGTCAGAGTCAGGGAGAGTGTTTACAACCTAAAAAGAGTACTTTTCTCTATTTGACATATTTTTATTTTCTCTCTCTGTGGCAGACCCTGTTCTGGGCTCCAGGGAACACGGTCCTCCTCCCAGCATAAGTGGCAGACGGTGTGGAGAGAGGAAAGGTAGAGCACCAGTCCCCCACCCTCAATGCTTCCTCCCAGAAGCCGGCCTCATACCATATCCCTGGAGATTCATGCATAAGGGGTCTCATCCTGGCCCCCTTGATCCTTTCCCTGTTGCTAGGGGGGCTGGGCCAGAGGGCTCGGAGTCAGTGTGCTGGTCTGCAGCCTGACCTGTGCTGTCCTCTCTGGATCAGGAGAAAGGGGTGGTGGGTTCAGGCTTCGACACCTCAGACCTGAACTTCTGCTGGGGGTGTCTACCCTGCCAGCCCCTAAGATTAGGCAGCATGTGAAAGAGGGGCTGGGAGCATGGATATGTGTATACGTGACGGTGGGTCACAGCCGTTGGAAGTGCAAGGTCGGTGACTCATCATCCTCCACCCCCTCCCCCTGGTGTGACAGGGACACAGTGTGGAAGTGTCTCTGGGTTGGCCCCCACCCATAAGACAGCCAGTTTGGGAGTGGGAGATGGGAAGTGAGGGTCCCTGCAGGTAGGGTTTACAGAGGGTGGTGGTAGAGGGCTTGTTGCCTTATTTCTTTCTCTTGGCTTGGCTCTATTGGAGGGCACGTTCCTATGAAGACTTGGCTCTTCCCCTGCCCCCTCTCCCTTGCAGGGCTTCTCAGCTCTGCAATGGTCTGTGGGTCATTGGAGACATCCCACTGCCACTCAAAGGCATGGTCTCTTGAAAGACCTCTGACCCTATTCCGTCTCCTGTCCCACCTCGCCCACCCATAGCACCTGGCCGAGTAGAAGCCGAGGATGACCTTGAATGAGCCCTTCCAGCACTTAGATTTACCTTCCTCAAACCAGGATCCAGTTCTGGGATCACCCCTCCCAGATGACTAAAAGGGGACACCACTACCTGGTGAGGTCTAACCTATCAAGACAGAACAAAAGGACCTAAAGCGTGACCTCTTTCTAGGGGTCTTCTCTGCGTCTCTTTCCCTCTTCCTTCAGCATTTCCTCCTCTCTCCTCTCCCCACCCTTCCCGGGATGAGAGATGAAGCCGAGCTGGGACCTCCCCAGCAGGGTAGAGATAGAGGAGTGGAGGGGAGGGAAAGGGAGGGGCGGAGGGAGGGGCTTGTTGATGAGGGCTTGGGCAGGGCCCCCTAACTTGGCAATCTCAGCCAGTGGGGTCAGGGAATCTTGTTTCTTCCCTCTTTTGCTTAGAGTAGGGGGCATCAGTTACTGGACCACATTTAAAATTTCTCTCTTAACTCCCTCCTCCTGGGTTTCCCCTTCCCACCTTCTGCTGTCCCCAGGGCAAGACTTGGTTTGGTGTGGCATATAAATGAAATCCATCTGTGCAGCAGAGAGTACAGCTCTAGAACATGCCACCATGAGGAGTCTTCATCACTTAGCAGTACCTTCTTAAAGGGGAGTTTTGTGGTGGTGGTTGTTGCTATTTGTTTTTATTTATTATTTTTTAATGTTTTATTTTATTTTTAAGAGAGAGACAGAGCATGAGCGGGAGATGGGCAGAGAGGGAGGTAGACACAGAATCTGAAGCAGGCTCCAGGCTCTGAGCTGTCAGCACAGAGCCCAACCTGGGGCTCAAACCCACAAACTGTGAGATCATGAGCTGAGCTGAAGTCAGATGCTTAACCGACTGAGTCACCCAGGCGCTCATGTTGTTGTTTGTTTTTTAAGAGGAAAAGCAATTCTAAGGCTCTCAGCTGGTCTAGTCAAAACATTCTTTGGAAGAGGGGGCAGGACTGGGATGCCTCATTCTCTCACTTCTACCTTCCCATCCTTACATTTATATTGTTTGTTTCTTTTTCTTTTTCTTCTTCTTTTTTTTCCTTCCTTCCTTCCTTCCTTCCTTCCTTCCTGCCTTCCTTCCTTCCAGAGAGGGAAAGAGCGATAGAGATAGCGAGAGCATCCCAAGCAGGCTCCACGCTCAGCATGGAGCCAGACAGGGGATTTGATCCCATGACCCTGGGATCATGACCTGAGCCAAAATCAAGAGTCAGAGGCTCAACCGACTGTGCCACCCAGGTGCCCCCATACTGTTTCTTTAAAGTCATTTGGTGGTGAACTTTCCACTTTCTGGAGGCCACACTTAAGCTGGCAAATAGATTGGCTTGTTCTTGTCCCTGTATCTGGGCCTAGAAAGAGGTAGTGGCTAAGTTTTAAGGTTGAATTGAGAAACTGAGCTTACTGAATTCATGGCTAGGGCTCCTGTAGGGCCATTATATCCATCAGCACAGCCAAGGCCTGGGAGTTAGTTTCCAGATTCAGCTTCAACACTTCCTATGTGGCCAAACTACCTCAGCCTCCTTTAAACAAACAAAACTTTCTATCACAGAAATGCTCAAATAATTAGGAAGTGCTCAGAACTAAGGAAAATATTACAATAACCCCCCAGGTACCCATCACCCATCTTCAACCATCATCCACATTTGGCTAGTCTTGTCTCCTCTATACAACCACTTTCACACACTGCTCCTCTTCCCCAAACCAACATTACTTTTTAAAAAAAATTTTTGTTTTTAAAAAATTTATTTATTTATTTTTGAGAGAGAGAGAAAGAGAGATGGCGTGAGCAGGGGAGGGTCAGAGAGAGAGAGGGAGACACAGAATCTGAATCAGCCTCCAGGCTCTGAGCTAGCTGTCAGCACAGAGCCTGACGTGGGGCTCAAACCCACAGAACAGTGAGATCATGACCTGAGGCGAAGCCGGATGCTCAACCGACTGAGCCACCCAGGTGCCCCCTAACATTACTTTTAATTAACATTTTTACTGAGATCATTATAAATTTACATGCAGTTGTAAGAAATGATGCAGAAAGATCCCTTATACACTTGGTAACCGCTATAGACTGAATATTTGTGTCCCCCTACCCCCAATCCATATGTTGAAACCTACTGTGTTTCCCAATGTGTTGGAATTTGGAGGAGGGGGGTCTTTGGGAGGTGATCAAATGATAAGTACTCTTATAAAGGAGATCCCAGGGAACTCCCTTGCTCTTCCTCCATGTGAGGACACAGTGAGAAGATGGCCATCCACAAACCAGGAAATGGTTCCTTCCTGGATGCTGAATCTGCCAGCACCTTGACCTTGGACTTTCCAGCCTCTAGAACTATGAGAAAAAAATGTTCTGTTGTTTATAGCCACCCAGTCTATAATATTCTATTACAACAGCCGGAACAGGAACATTTTGTAAAGATCTACTATATTATCTCAAGGATACTGATATTCATATAATACACCAATCTTCTTCTGACCTCCTAGTTTGTACTCATTTGTGTGTATTAATTCTATACAATTTTATCACCCATGTAGGCTCCTGCATCTACCACTACAGTAAAGAAAATGAATAGTTCCAACACCAAAGGATCCTTGGAATTGCCCTTTCATGACCACACCCACCTCCCTCCCTCCACTTCCCTCCCTAACACCTGGCAACCACTAATCTGTCTTCCGTTTCTAAACTTTTGTCATTTCTAAAATGCTCGACAAATGGAACTATAGAGCATATAATTTTGGGAGATTGGCTTTTATTACTATTTTTTGGGCTCAGCATAAGCCAATTCACCCAAGTTGTTGTGTACAATAAATGGTTCCTTTTGATTGCGGAGTAGTATTCTACAGTATGGATATACCATGGTTTAGCTTTTTGAAAATTTTATATCTGTCTGTCTGTATTTATTTATTTATGCATGCATGCTGACAGTAGACAGTCCAGTGTGGGGCTCCAAGTCACGAACTGGGAGATCATGACCTGAGCCGAAGTCAGTTGCTTAACTGACTGAGCCCTCAGGTGCCCCCATAATTTAACTCTTTACCTGGTGAAGGACGTTTGGATTGTTCTTGGCTGTTATGACTTTAATAGCTGCTGCTATAACCACGTATATAGGTTTTGAAGTGCTCAGGGCTGTGGAATTAGTTACCACATTCTGGGGGCCACAGGTGCTTACTGGGTCCATCATTGTTTCTAAGGGCTTTTCAGTGGACAGAACTAGGATACAGTTTCCAATAAAAAAATTTTTTAATAGCTTATTTATTTTTGAAACAGAGACAGAGCATGAATGGGGGAGGGGCAGAGAGAGAGAGAGAGACACACATACAGAATCTGAAACAGGCTCCAGGCTCTGAGCCGTCAGCACAGAACCTGATGTGGGGCTCAAACCCACGAGCCATGAGATCATGACCTAAGCCAAAGTCGAACACTTAACCTACTGAGCCACCCAGGTGCCCCACAGTTTTCAGTTTAAACTACAATACACTAAGGGTTCATAAGATACTTCCTAAATTCAATATGGCAGATAATTTGCATGACATCATTGATTTTATATATCTATATCTATCTTTCTATATATCTTTTCTACTAGGCCAAATTTCCAGCTCTGATGTTATTAACATAATTATGTTTTATTCTATACATTTTTACCTATTTTCCACATGACTACTGAATACAATTTAAGATTTTAGGGCAGTTTTTTTAAGTGGCAGTTAATTTTGTCTTTAGGGTAGATCTTTGGAACGTACAGTTAAATTAATGTGTTTTCAAGTCATTCAGAAGAGTTTCCTTCCATTTTAAGTTAGGCCACCAAGTAGATACATATTTAGGCTCACTTATTTCATTTTACTTTTGACTTTTAGGGACTGATATTTAGAAAATATTTATTTTTTGAGAGAGAGCAAGAGAGAAAGTGAGGATGAGCAAGGGAGGGGCAGAGAGACAGGGACAGAAGCAGATTCTGTGCTGATAGCAGAGACCCGTATGCAGGGCTTGAACTCACTGACCGTTAGATCATGACCAGAGCTGAAATCAGGAGTCTGAACTTAAGGGACTGAGCCATCCAGACACCCTTTAGGGACTAATTTTTTTAAAAATTAATTTTTGTCATAAAGCTTTGGAAACATAGGTTTCCAAAGTCAAACACACCAAAGTATATCAAGCCTCTTTTGCTTTCATTTTGTTCTCTCCTTCTCAACGTCAGTAACCATTAAAAGTTTTTGAGTCCTATTTCCACTTAAAAAAACAGTATTTACACGTGTTCCTCCCTACCCCTGTCACAAATGAATAGCAGACGGAATTTGCATATTTTCTTATTCCTGTCATCAGCAGGAAAGCCCCTAGTGCTTCACCCCTGAGATCCTCGGAAACATTTTTTTAAGTGGGAGTAGCTATGCCTTCTACCGGATTTTCCACAGCAGTTTTCGGTGAGATAAAGCATGTGAAAACTCTAAAACTGCAAAGTGGTAGACAAACGTGCCTGTTGACGGAGTAATAACCCATCTGGGGAGAGCCTCAAAAGTCCTGAGCCCAACTTAGCACATTTCACACAAGACGAAAGAGGATCACAGAACTGAGAAGACCTGCCCCAAGGAACACAGGAAACGGGCAAACGATCCAGTCTCCGAGCCTTTCTTTTCTTTTTAAAAACTGTACTCAACACACAGATAACTATTTTTATTTATTTATTTATTTTACTTTAGAGAGAGAATGAGCATGCATGAGCAGGGGAGAGAGCGAATCCCAAGCAGCTCCATGCTCAGCGCAGAGCCCGATTCCTGCTCCATCACAACAACCGTGAATAGAAATCAAGAGTGGGTGGCTCAATCCACTAAGCCACCCAGGCGCCCCTACAGATACCAATTTTTTTTAAATGTTTTATTTATTTTTGATACAGAGAGAGACAGGCATGAGAGGGGGAGGGGCAGAGAGAAAAGGAGACACAGAACCGGAAGCAGGCTCCAGGCTCTGAGCTAGCTGTCAGCACAGAGCCTGACGCGGGGCTCGAACCCACGAACGTGAGATCTGACCTGAGCTGAAGCCAGAGGCGTAACCGACTGAGCCACCCAGGCGCCCCCAGATACCAATTTTTAAGAGACTAATATTCTACGGAGCCCTCGAAGGGGGAAAAAGTCACAAAAGGGTGCAAGGTTGAATGAGGCAGTTCTTGTCCAGGCAACCCGGGAAGAAGCCGGGGTCTGGGGTCAGCGAGCTCCTCCCTCACACATACTGGGAAGCTCCGGTCGCAGTGCACAGGCGACGAAACACATGGAGAGGCTGTGAAGGCACCGAGTAGGGAAGGCCAACGTGCTGGCGCCTGACCGTCCAGTTAAAGCTGTCCTATTTGACATAAAGGACTTGACACACACTCACTCCGGCTTCGAGCAGAAGTCAGATCAAGACTGCAGGACAAAGACCCACATCCAGGTTTTCAAAGGAGAAATGGTTCTGGGGATGACCGGCAGGGCTTCTAGGGTTCCCGCTCTCAAACTTTGGCTTAGGGGTGGGGGCCGAAGTTTTGAGGGCGGAAGCCCGAGGGGTGATAGGGAGGGGAGTAACGGAAATGACGCTTAGAAGCACCAATGGGGTGGTGCAGGGCCTGGTATTCCCGCCCCATCTGGGTAGGGGCAAGCGGTTTCCGGTAGCGATGTCCTGGAGGGGAGGAGGGGAGGAGGGCTGGGGGTGGTAAGTTTGTGACTAGTGACCCCTGGCCTTCGGAGAGCTTGCACTCCGGTAGCCACACCGAGATGATGGGCTGTGGAGAGCCAGAGCTGGAGTTGGTAGAAGGGGAGGAGGCCGTGGCGGCCCCAGGGCCACCCCCGGAACCCCGCGCCCCGGAGCCCAGAGCCCCAGTGCCCGAGCCTGGCCTGGACTTGAGCCTGAGTCTGAGCCCCCGGTCCGAGACCCCCGAGCGACCGACCTGCAGCCCCGGGCGGCGGAAGGGGCGGGCGGAGCGGCGGGGCGGGGCCCGCAAGGGGCGGCAGGTGAGCTGGGGCAAGGCCTGGATGCCAGCCCGCAGACTAGCCCGCGCCCAGCTCTTCACCGCCCCGCTCTCTGCTCCCAGGTACGCTTCCGATTGGCGCCGCTCTCCCCTGTGCGGTCCGAGCCGCCGCCGGCCGCCGCCGCGCCCAGCGAGAAGCTCGCGGCGCCGCAGGACCTGGGGGCGCCCGCGCAGCACAGCAGCCTGGCTTTGAGTCTCGAGTTGCAGGCCGCGCGGGCTGCGGCCGGGGGCCCGTTCGATGCCGCGAAGGCCGTGGAGGAACAGCTGAGAAAGTCGTTCCAGACCCGCTGCGGCCTGGAGGAGAGCGTGGCCGAGGGTGAGAGAGAGACGGCCGGCGGGGCGCGGGAGTGGGGATGAGAGGCACCCCTCACCTCCGCTCCTCCTGCGGTCCCAGGGCTGAACGTGCCGCGCTCCAAGCGGCTCTTCCGAGGCCTGGTGAGCCTGCAGGTGCCGGAGGAACAGGTTCTGAATGCTGCGCTGAGGGAGAAACTGGCGCTCCTGCCTCCGCAGGTCCGAGCCCCGCCCGCAAAGGTGAGGGGCCTGGGCTTTGAGTTTCCGCCTTGTGCCCTCCTCCCCTTCCCGAGTGTAACCTCGCTTTGGGCTCCAATTCCCAACAGGAGCCACCTGGGCCAGGGCCAGACGTGACCGTCCTTTGTGACCCAGAAACATTGGTTTATGAGTCTCCACACCTGACGGTGGACGGTCTGCCGCCCCTCCGTCTCCAACTCCGGCCCCGCCCTTCAGAGGATACCTTCCTCATGCACCGGACACTGAGGCGATGGGAAGCATAGACGCGAAGGCTCCCTGGATTGCTAGTTCATATTTTTGTGTTAAAACCTTTCTCAGAATAAAGTGGTTTTTCTAACAAATGGGACTTTTCTTGGGAGCCTTAAAATGAGGTCAAGCCTCAGGTTGGAAGCTGTCTGGAAGTCAAGTTTTTGGTCTTTTAGGAACTTAGTAGTGATACCAGGTTGAAAACTGTCCCTTCTTCCTCCCAACTTCAGTCACAGACACCACATCTGTTCCTTTGCACTACTTATTTCAGATCACTTTAAAATGTGGTTTTCAAGTCTGTTACCCTTAGGGAGGTCTTCTTCCCTAATTACGCAGCTTAAGGAGCCTGTAAGGCAACTAGCAATTAGTACCCAGTTATTTAAATTAGTTCCTGGTTTCTACCTCTAAGAGCCTTCTCGGCTTGTTTCACCAGATCCAAGAATGCTTAATAGTTGCTGAATAGTCAAAGTTCTAGAAACCCTTGACAAGATGCTAAAGAGCTTCACGTTAATTAAATTGCCTATTCATCTAGTTGCACATTACAAAACAGGTGGGTGGTGGGTGGTCCTGGAGCAGGGGGGGGCAGTCTGGTTCATGGTGCTGTTTTCTAATTCCACTTCAACTCCACTGTTCATTCTTCCTAAGTAAAGGTAGCCTTCTGTCCAAAGCTCCCACAAAAAAATTCTTGTAAGTTTTTTGAGGGGAGATGGGGTTATCCCCCCCCCAAAGTCTCAGGTAAGAATTCACATTGTATCCCTTCTTCCTGACTAGAGTTTTGTTTGTGTGTAGATGTGACTAGCATTCAACACTCACTGAAAAAAATCTGTCCTCTTCCTTGAGACTCCAGTTTGGGTAGAGGAAGCCCAGGTTCTACTGGAAGCCACCATCACGTCCCCACCAGTTACAAGTGCCAGAAACCAGTGTGGGGGCCACTGCCCTGAACATCAATTTATTGTGCTGTTCTTACATTCCAGACCCAACCCATTCTCCCAATGGGGGTCAGCAGAGGGAAGGATTTTCACAGTACCTGCATGCCTTCCTGCCAAACATCCCCCTCAACCCTCAGTCCATCCTATCTGTGGTCCACTGAAACGCAGCTAGGGACGAGGGCTGAGAAGAAATGGGAATCTCCTTTGGAAAACAGAAGGAAGAGGCTAGAGAACTTGATACCCGCCACGTCCCATACCCGAGGAGAACAGGTCAGCAAACAGTCCATGCCATCCAGCCCAGTGAGCTGGGGGGAGGGGGAGATTGGAGAAGATGTCGGTAACTCCAGCACAGATGGGCTTGCTGCAGAGGTGGACGGAGGAGGCTGGGGGAGCAACATAAGAGAAGCTTTCTTTGCAGATCCGAGAAAGGAAACTATTTTTGGAGCCAAAAAGGAAAGACCTTGGGATACTTTCCTTTCCCCCCAGGTCCTTAAGAGCAGTAGGCAGCTTCTTCACACTTTCTGTTCAGGGGGCCACTTAGTGGCTGGGGGAACGGGCTTTGTGGAACAGGTACACAGAACGCTGGAAGCCTGAGGAGAGAGTATGCAATCAGTAGGGGTTGGCAGGACTTCAAGACTCCATAGGGTCTGCAGCCTGTCTGTCAGGGCCAGCCTCGACATCCCCTCCCCCTTGCACCCCCCCCCCCCCAACCAAGTCAGCCAGCCTTACCTCTGGAGGTGTTGTGGGGTGTAGCCACAAGCTCATAGCTGGAGAAGCCCACCTCTGGGGAGGTCAGGTAGGAAGTGAACTGCTCTGGCCTCAGCTGGATTCGATAGTAGTTCTTATAGATTGTTTCCTAGGGAGAAGAGCAGGGAACCACTTCAGCCTGCTGGCTCTTCCCTTGGCATAGAATGGTGCCCACCCAAGGGGCCTATTCACCTTGTTCAGAAAGTACTTCTCTTTCTGCTTCCTTGAGGCCTCTCTTGCCTCAACTAAAAGAAGGATATCCCAACTTCCACCCAAATCCCAACTCACCGAGAGAGTCTTTCTCTTGCCATACGATGACCAAGGTTGGGGCTCTAGGACCAGGATGCCCCCAGGACGCAGATGCCGGTAGATCCGGCGAAACATGCGCTTTAGCCCCTCATCTCCCCAGTTCAGATGCACCCACTTGGTGAGGCTGAGGCAGAGCACCACATCATACTCCGGTGTTTGGGCATCCACCAGCTCATCTCGATCCAGGACATAGTTACCCTGAGGGCAAGAATTGGGAGCAAGGTCAACAGAGGCAATAAAAAGATCCACTGCCCCACACAACCCACCCTGTAGCCTCTGAGACAAAGTCCTACAGCCTCACCTTAGCCCTTGGCCACAATCTTCTCTGACACTTGTTAGACTAACTCTTTGAGTCTCATTTTTTTTTCTTTTTGTAAAGTTTATTTATTTTGAGAGAGAGAGAGGGAGGGAGAGCGAGCAAGCAGGGGAGGGGCAGAGAGAGAGAGGGAGAGAGAATCACAAGCAGGCTCTGCACTGCCAGCGCAGAGCCCAACATGGGGCTTGAACTCAAACTGTGAGATCATGACCTGAGCTAAATTCCAGAGTCAGACTTTAACCTACTGAGCCACCTGGACACGACCCCCCCCCCCCCTTAACTTTAAGTAGGCTTCACATGGGGCTAGAGACCAAGAGTCCATGCTCTATCAACTGAGCCAGGCAAGGGGCCCCAAGTCTCATTTTCTTGCTTTCCACCCTCCTGCCCCTTTCTGTTGGTGATAAGCCAAACATAAAATGGGAGCCTGGATAATTTTAAACTGAGCAAACTACCCACGAGGTCTCCAAACTGGTGTGAAACTTCAGAAAAAAAACACAGGTTCTGTACTGTACTCCATCCAGTACTTATTCCTACCCCACAAACATTAAATTGAATTACTCAACATTATGCAAAGAGTCCTAACTCAAGTTTGAAAGGGAAACTGCGGTTCCTTCCCTATAGTTGAGACTGGCAGAGTTCTAGGCCTGTTTCCTATCTCTGAGAGAAGTGAAGAGCCCCATCCCTTTGGAAACCTTTTCTAGATGATAAGCTCATCAACACCCTCTGCAAAGTCCGTTCTTGCAGGCTTAACCCAACACATCACCAACTGTTCCTGCAGATGGCCTAACTGGAATGTTTTACAGAGAGCTTTGTGCAGTCAGAAGACAGACACTCTCAAGACCCAATACTCTCCCCTCCTGCGGAGGACTCTGACTCTTCCCCATCCCACCATCTAGGGTAAACATGAGATGATCTAAAGGCCAAGACACTTAGGGTCCTGACCACCAACACTCTGCAACCAAATCTGGATATAAGTCCCTCTCAAAATATTAGTCAGCCACTACCCTCCTTCTCCTCCCACCCCAAGACATTCCATGTCTAACACCTATCCTTTCATGCACCTTCATCCAGTAGGTTGGAGAGCAAACTTTCAGTCTGGACCAAATCTTCTAGTAGTGAGCATCACCAACAACCCCCATGGGAAGGTGGACTGGTCTGGATTACAGTCCAGGCCGGGAGAAGGGCAAAAGGACTCAAGGACCCCATCTTGGAGCCAGTAGACATGACAAAGGAAGGCAGAGTCCCAGTTTTCTAGGTTATAGGAGAGAGCCACTCAGGAGAGGTCAGATTCAGACCCTTCTCTTGATCTGGCTCTCCCAGCAAGGAGTGTATGCAGGATTCCCTCTGGGTCATAATTTTCCTGTCTTGTTCCCATTTAATCTCATCTTCACACCTGGCCCGTATCCCGAGAGCCTTCAGAGCCCCTTACCGTGACGAAGACAACATTGTTGGGGAAGACTGATGTGTCTGCTCCATCCAAGGGCACTTGGGGTGCAGCAATGGGACCCCGGCTGGCTGTCAGTGAGGCTGGGAAGCAGCTTCTCTTTCGGACGGTTGTGGTCCCTTCCTCACTCTCTGCCCCTGGGTCCCCCTCAGAAGTCTGGGGTGGCAGACGCAACTCCTCTGACAGGTAGTGTCGGATGTTTTGGCGGGCAGAGTGGATGAGCCGGGAGTCAATATCCAGGCCCACCATGAGGGATGGGCCCCACTTACAGGCAATGCTCAGGGTCAGGTGGCCCACATTGCAGCCCAGATCTAGAACGTCCCGACCTCGAAACCACTCAGGCTTCAATACTCGCAGGCGCCCATCCTCACAGGAAGGATTGCGGTAACCATAGTACTTGCAATAATTCCCATACTGGAACTTGCACTGTTGCTTTTTGAAGATTGCTGCAGGTAGTGGGTAGAGGTGGTGGTGGTGGCGGCCTCCCCCACTCCCTCGGCCCTTTTCCTTGGGAACCTGGCCTCCACCCCTGGCCCCTGCCTCTGACTTGCTGGAAGTCCTGCGACGTTTGCGATGTCGTGAGGAGGAAGACGGGGGTGCAGAGGTAACTGAGGCAGCTGGAGGGGCTGAAAGAGAGCCTGAGGGACCCTGTAGGGCAGATGGAAGGGGAGACACGACCTCATCCCTGCAGTTGATGGCTGTGTTGAGTTCATAGGGCTGAGGGGCATCCCGGTTCTGGCCCTTATGCCGCTGCTGTTGTGTGGTGCCCTCCCCATGGAGTGAGGGAGTGAGGGGGGTTGTGGGGAGCACAGAGTGGCTATCATTCCCTCCAGTTGCCTGCTGCTGCTGGTGGTGCTGTCCCCGGTGTCTATGCCGCTTCCGACCAGTCTTGAGTGGCGATGCAAGTACTACCTGGGCCTCATCAGTGCAAGTATTGAGACTGAGCGGGTCAGTAATATCTTTGGGGATGAGAATCTCCACTGGATCTCGCCCCTTGGCCGGAAGTGGAGATGACTTAGGGGTCTCAGCATTGAGTGCGCGGCTCACTTCCTCATCCAGGAGACTATTCAGGTTCAGTGGATCAAAGATATTGCCCCCCAGGAGAAAGTTGGAGGGTAACACAGAATCACAGTCTGAATTAACCCGCCTGCGCCTCTTGAAGGCCGGATGTTTGAAGCCTCCACCACCCCCTCCTACATTACAACTATTTCTCCTCTTGCCCCCACCTCCCCCAGGGGGCCGATGGGGCTGATAGCCATTACGGGGCCGAGGAGGGGCAGGGGGGCCCAATTCTGTTCCGCCCCCTCCCCGTCGCTCCTCCCCCACCTCAGGGGGAGCAGCTCGCCCGTGGGGATCGGACAAGCGGGCCTCCCCGTGCGACTGCGCCTGGGGGCTCTCCCCTCGATGCTGCTGCGACTGGCCTCCCCGAGTGGATGTAGCCCCAGGGCTCTCCTTGCCAGCCCCAGCAGCTGGGGCCCCCGCCGAATGCGCGCGCGGGCCCGGCCCACGCTGCGTCCCGCCGCAGAGCTCCCCGGAGGCGGCCTCTCGGTGCGGTTGCACCGTGGGGCCGCCCCCTCCGCCCGACTCATCTTTGAGCGGCGGCGGCGGGGCCGGCACCAGAAACGGCTCCTTCTCCGCCGCCATCTCGATCATTTCCTCCCCTTATTCCGTCCCAGGCGGAGGGCAACGAGGAGGGGACTAGGGGGCTTAACCCCCTCCCTGGAACGCGCTCCCTTCCCCCCTTCCCCGAGTGCGCGCGCAGCTCTGCTTTCTCGCCTAGTCTCGCGCCCAAGCACCTCCCCCGAAACGCGGCCCACTCGCCCGCGAGACCAAAACAAGATGCCCGCGAGAACCGAACAACTCGAGGAATCAACCGCGCCTGCGCCGAGCCCTTTCTCCTCTACCACTACCAATTCGCCGCGAGCGCGCACTGCTAGAGCGCGTTCCTCTCGCTCCAGAACCACGCATGCGCACTCCGCCACCACCCTGGTTGCGCGCGCATCAGAGTACGAACCAACTTAACGGCTCTGGGAGTTTAAATATAGCCCACCTCAGCCCTCCCCAAAGCCCACCACCCCAAACTGACACCCTACTTCCCTTCGCAGCTATGTCCGTCCCTACTGATATCCTTTGTCTCTGCCGCGCGATCCCACCCACCGTAGGCGGGGGACGGGGAGCTGGTGTGAAAAGGTCTCCTTGACACCCGACCCTTGTTCCTGAGGAATGAGTCTCAGCGGTCTCCGCCCGGCTCTAAACCCAGCAACCTCCCTACCCCGCCTCCTTCCTCCCCCTGGCGGGCAGCGCCTGCGCACACCCTTTTGGGCTTGCGCGGGTAGAAACAGCACGTGCTGGAGATGACACCCCGCCCTCCCCCCTAGGGGTGGGGACTGTTACGTCGCTTCCTCAGATTTGGTTCACGCAAGTGCGTCAGCACGATCCGAAAGGGGCGTGGCCAAAGAGCGGGGCGGACCTCATGAATTATTCATATTTGCTCCTTCCCC
>PJEM01011997.1:0-50021 GCA_004023845.1 Helogale parvula
CTTGACAGAATGTATTAAATAAGCAAACACCACCAACAAGCAGAACAAGTACTACATTGTAAAAATATTAACAAAAAGAAAACCCTCTCACATGCATAAATGAAAGATTGCACACATAGAACTCATATTTTTCAAGCTTCAATAGTAAATATCTTGATACTATGTATTAAATACTGCATGGTTTACCCAAGCTAAGATGCCTTTCACTTTAGATGGAGTGTTCTGATAAGCTCAGACAACTGATGTGTCAAGCTTGGACTTCTAGGAGGTGGTTATCTCCAGCCTTGGGTACTAATATGTATTGTTAAGTCCTCTAAGGTGCTTGCTTCTTGCTGTTTACCTCCTACAAATACCATTAATAGCATACAACAGTGTGGTGGCAGGTGGGGCATCAAGACAAGATCCTTGTGGACTTACTGCCATGGAGAAAGACAGTTGGCATAACCACGAACTTAGTGAAGATGTGCTGTTGTGCATGCCAAGTAAAGGTAACTGCCAACAAGAGTGTTGCTGAAACTAGTCTTGCAACTCTGACTTTATCTTCTATTTTGCTGTTGGGATTGTATCACATGAATGAGGTTAAGGCTCAGCAGGATTGTTTCTCAATCAACTTCTTGGTGTTTCTCACTTGGACTTTTCCTGCATATTTTATTTCCTAAGGTTTGACTGTGAATGTTCCCTCCTTTAGTAGCAAGGACTAGTACAATGTTTTGGTATAAATACCAATTGTATGAAGTCCTAACCAACACTAGGTCATCTGTAGGTTTCCTCCTCTATTGTGCTAAGAAAACTTAAATTTTGTTAAAGTAGGTCTTGTTTTAAGTGCATGAGGCTGCCTTAACTCTAGGCGTGAGGTTGTACAGCAGATCTCTAGAGCTCATTCCTCTTGTTAATCAAAACTTGACACTGGTTAAACAGCTCTATGGTCTTTGCCAGTAGTTTCCTGGTACCTCCTTGTAAAATGGGATGGGAGGGGATTTGAGAAAAGTCCCTCAAACTAGAGTTCATTGCCAAATTCACTGACACTTCAGAAAAAGCAAGCATCTTCAGAGTGGGAGGTCCTGTTAACCCTACTTTTGAATAGATAGTATCTGCCTGGGGCTCAGACTTTCTGAAGTCATGAACATATGTGGGCTTCTGAACAGCATTCTGCTTGAGCATCTGAATGCTGATGTCAAATTGCTTTCTTCCAGAGGTCCTTGACACTCGATAGAAACTGAGAGATGATTTTTATGCATCTCAAAATAGTGTAATGTCTTTTCCAAGTAGCCAGTAGAGAAGTTAGGTCTGTGGTTCCTAATACTCATGTACTTTAGTTTCCAAAGGATTCCATAGCACTGCAGTGCTCTCTGCCACCTTCAATTTTATTTTTAAATATAATTTATTGCCAAATTGTCTAACATAGTGTACAGTATGCTCCTGGTCTTTGGGTTCATCACTTACATGATTCATCACTTACATACAACACCCAGTTCTGTACCCATCGCAACAAGTGCCCTCCTCAATGCCCATCACCCATTTTCCCCTCTAACCACCACCTCTCCCATCAACACTTAGTTCTCTGTACTTAAGAGTCTCTTATGATTTGCTCCCCACCTCTATTTTCTCCCCTCTTGGCTTCCCCCATGGACTTGTTAGGTTTTCACTCATATGTGGATCTTGAGAAACTTCTTTCTGACTTATTTCACTCAGCATAATACCTTTCAGTTTCATCCATATTGCTGAAATGGCATGATTTCATTCTAATTGCCAAGTAGTATTTCATTGAAAATATAAACCACATCTTTTATCCATTTTTCAGTTGATGGACATTTAGGCTCTTTCCATAATTCATAATTTAGCTGTTGAAAGTGCTGCTATAAACATTGGGGTACATGTTCTGTTTCTTTTAAAATGTTTACAGTATTTGAACTGATATGGGTATCATGTGAATTTTCTACTAGGAACTTAAACTTCTTAGGTGCTCTAGAAATTACCCTTTACTAAGATCTACCTATCTGTGCAACCTGAAACACTGTCCTCATCCAAACCTGAGGTTTTATTACCTCAGCAGATGACCGATGCCATGGGGAAGCAGTAGCACTCTGTCTAGGGAACTCTGATATGGATTGAGTGAACACTGTTTTGCAAGGATGAATTAAAATTCAGGGAGTTCAGCTTACAGGTGTGAGTCAGAACTTGAAGGTCTCAAACATTAAGAGGTTCAGTAGATGATTGGACAGAAGTTTTATCTCTTCATGTACTGGTGATGCTTTTAGCAATGTGGATGTTGAGCAACTTGCAGAATTCAGCCCAGGATTAAATTAGGAAGCAAATGGAAAATGAGGCAATCTCAGAGTATCATTACATGTTTCCTCTTTGAATTAACTTCAAATTTTACACAGAAAGTTTTGTCTCATAACTTTGAGTTTCCAGGACAATGAATGGCTCCTTGTCTTCCAAGTCTTCTGCCCCAGTAGTGCTTTTACTCTGTTATCTAGAGCTTTCTCCATCTGTCCAAACAGCCCCTGGGAATGGAGGTCTACGGAAAAAGCCTTTCATGGGTCGTGGTTTAACATTGTGGTCTGTTCTGTGTGCCTTTGGCCTCTCTTGAACTCTAAATGAACCACACAAAAGTTCATGAATGTAAATTATGGTCTTGATAGGATGATCTAGAGGTCAAAGTACACTTTAGAATGGTCAGAATGATTTCCCATTGAGCCAGGAAAGCTAACTAGCACTGAAATCCCCTTTAACACTGGCCACTCAGAACTTCAGCCTTAAGTCTTTAAGGCAGAGCAGACATCTGTGACATGAACCCACATTATGTGGGGGAAAATGTGACATTATGTGGGGAAAAATACCTGGTACGTGTTGGAAGAACTCCGGTTCTAAACCATGATGCTGGTTAGAGGGAAAGAGGAGTGTGAAAGTTCTTCCCCTTAAGGACCGCCTTAGCCATGAGCATTCATGGATGCCTGGTAACGGTGGGGGTGGGGCCATAGAGAAGCCTCCTCAGCTCCCTGAAGCATGTTCTGCCTTTCAACAGACCACATCTATCCACTGCTTTCATGAGGCATAACTTCTTACAAAATGGGGCCTTCTGAGGGTATGCACATCATATTACTAGAGTGACTTTCAAAAGATCAAGGTTATAAACATTGCTACAAATTACTATTTTGGTTTCCCCCCTAAAAGCTGAGCCTTGACCCTTCCCCCCCCCCCCCCAAGGCTTCACAGGAAGTTCTCAGTGACAGAAATGGAGAATCAGAGGAAACTGAAATGGGGAGAGGAGGCAATGCAGGTGCATACTGAGCTGGTTGCTGAATGAGTGGGACATGACTTCTTGGAACCTTCCAGAAGCATCTAGAATGCTTGTTTTCCTCTGAAGATCAATGGGAAGAAGTGTATATTGCCTATTTTTTTTCATTGGCTGAAAGAGAATGCTAATGTCCCCTAGATATTTCTAGATCATGCTTGTCTGCCTGAAGAGCAGGCTCTTATCAGCATCCCACATTGCACTGTCTAGGAAGCCCTGGGCAGAAAGAATATGCTCAGCATAGGCTCGAGAAGGGGTCAGCATTGAGTCCAAGCAGAATGGCTGAGGTATGGGGCAACCACATGAAGGGTGTGGCCCAGTGTTTGGGGAAAAAATATGCAGCTAGACACATGAGGTGCTGGTTTTTCTTATTTGAAGCTGGGAGCCAAGATACTTAACTCCTGAGCATCTCAGCCAGCCTGGAGTAAGTATTTGGACCCTGTCTGGGAGCTCGTGATAGTCTGTCCAGTAGGCCTCCTAGCAGAAGGACCTACAAGTTTGTGTTTGGTACCAAGAGGAGCTCAAGTGTCTGACTATAGGATCTTGGAGGTTGAGGAAAGGCTACTGCTGGCCACTACTCCTGAGAGGAGTAGCCAGAATGGGTAACCTTATCCCTATCACTCAGGTCTGAATGAGTCCCTAAAGTCCCAATAAAACCTTTCAGACTAACTTATATAGCCTAGCAGGCTGGTGCTGCTTGGACCAGAGGTTCCTCTGTGTTAAAACTTGAACAAGTTTCTGTCTCGATGATCAGCTCAGAATATGTATTCTTTATGTAACTTTTTGGACTTGAGGATCTTGGGGATAAGGTTTGATGTGAACAGTATCAAACAAATACTTACCTGAACATAGAGTAGATGAACCAGAGACCACTCAAGGAGGCGCTCTAGCAATATCCACTTGGAGAAAACCCTCTTCTCACAAAATAAAGTATATTAAATAGTAAACCTACTCAAAGGACTAAATCCTTGATGAGAAATGTATTTTAAAGTGATACCAAAAAATGCAGAGGGAGACCCAGGTTTCTTGGGTGAAATGTCCAGTTTTTGCCCTCCAAGAGAAGCCACTGAAAGTTACTGTTGACCTAGAACAGAAGCTCAGAATTGGGATAGATCTTGGATGCCATGTGTGTCAGAGCCAGATAGCTAATTGGAGACCTAACCCTGCTATCACCATTCTTCAACTTCACTGTGGGAGAGCTCCTTCTGGAAGCATGCAAAGGGAGGGGGCAAGGTTGTTGGTAGTTGGACTTCAGCTGAGATTAGAGTGGCTTCTGATCAATAGATTCAAATTTCTTACCTTGAGGGGTATCTGGGTAGCTCAGTCAGATAAGCATCTAACTTTGACTCAGGTCATGATCTTGCTCATGGGTTCAAGCCCCATGTCAGGATCTGTGGTAACAGCTTGGAGCCTGCTTTGGATTCTGTCTCCCCCTCTTTCACTGCCCCCACCCCCACTCCAAAATAGAAAATAAACTTTTGTTCTACCTGATGAGATGCAGTTCTCATATTTTTGAAATGATTTCCTCCTAGTTTAATAAGGATAGCATCTGGGCTTTCTCAGGGATCATATCTACTAAAATTTTTTCCTGTATGGGCCTGTTTCTTTGTATGCCTCAACTTTGTTAACCTGGATATTTTAAATAATTGGGAACTCTGGGAAATTAAACTCCTCTACCGCCAGTATTTAGTGAGTTTTCTAATTAACAAGGTCTTTATTATATTCAGACCCTGAACATAAGTTATCTTAATCGCCTAAAGATTGGGCAACTGTTTCTTTAAATGCTTTGGACCAAGAAATTTTTTAGTTGTGGATAGAGTTCTCTGTGTTGGGGTACACTTTTAAGTATGTGACCATTATAAATCTGCCTTAGCCTTTATTTTGCACTGCAAGAGCTTCAAGTTCAGCAAGAGGATGATTAAGGCTTTCTCAGGTCTTACCTAAGGGTGTGCAAGGACATGCATATGTATCCATGTGGCCTTTTAAAATACCAGAAGTATGTTGAGGCTTTCAAAGTTGTCTTTGAGCATCTCAAGCTAGTCTTTTAAGTTTTTGATCATTTGCCTCATCTGGTAATGTGACTTCAGAAGTGTTAATTACTGTTTTTTTTTTTTTTCTTTTTTGACAAGCACAGAGAGGATAGGTCTATTTCTACTGAGCCAACTTTAAGGTCAACTAAAGACTGTCTTTGAGGATAGAACTCTTAACTGGGAAGTGCCAGATATCTTAAATAGCTCCTAGTTTCTGGGGCCAGGAATTTTGATGAAGATCCAGTTTGCCCCCTGAAGTGGCTAATACGCTGTTTTCACAGCTACCATGGTTATAAGGTGCTAGTCTTTGGCTACAGAGCTTGTGGAGAAGTTTGAGATAACTGGAATAGGACAAGTTAAAATGCCACAAGTCTGACTGTTAAGTATATTTTTTTCTTGAATTCTTAATACTCCTCAGATTTTTGCAAGCATCTAGTTGATTTCCAGAGTACTGAAAAAGTTACATGTGACCATGTAACTTTTTTTTGTCATGTTTTCCCTGCTTTTGTGTAGAGATAAATTTTTGGAGATCATTTATTTCCCTGCCATTCTGGAAGTGCTTCTTCCACTGTTCTGGCATTACAGGAGGAAATTCTTCCAAAGCTATTTTGCTTGGACTTGAAATTCCAGGTCAGTGTGTGTGACACACATCATGAGACCACTGGATACAGCCTAAGTTGGTGTTTCAACCTGCCTATCTGACATTCTTATCTTCGTCTCATTAAAGTGTTCTTTTTCATCCCAGAATACTTGGGATGGTCAACCTGATGTTTCTCATCAGAGCTGTACTAAAAGCGGTTAGCACTCCAGTTTACCCCCAGACATCGTCACTGGGTGTTGATCATATGAGGAATATTGATGACCTGAGGCACAGTCCTTCTCAGGGCTCCCGCACACTTGCCTTCAGCCCTTAGGGGGCTGTAATGTCTCAAGGGTGGTACCTTAAATTTACATGGAGAAAACAAAGGACTGAATGCAGAAAGTTGAACTATTCAACTTTTTATGGGTCCCCTACGACTTCTTATGGATGCTTTGGGCAGAAATGGTGTTGACTCAGTCTGGCTATGTCAGGCACTATCCCTAATTTCAGGCCCTCCTCTGAGAAGACGGAGTCCAAGAGACCTGGAGCAGAGTTACGAAACAAGTCCAGTCACTGTAGTGTCATTCATCTAGGCTTAACTGCAGTAAGTAAAAATTGTGAGCCAGGAACACTTCCGCAGAGATGTCACCAGTAGATCCGTACATCCTTTGTGTCCTCAGGGATAAGACCACTGCATGTCTAGGGAGCCCTGTGTCCTGTTACAGGAGTCCGATTTATTCAGCCTGGACAGCTCGCATCACCAGGAGTTTGACGTTGCTATTAGCACCATGGGGTGAGATTTTTGAGGTAGGAAGGTGACGGCTCATGTTGATTCTGAATTTTTCTTCAGATCAGAGCTATATACTGAATCTTACTCAGTAGTAGTCTGTCTTAATAATGACTTGTTTGCCACTCCTGCCTCAAAGGAATGTACTTTGTGCCTGAGGCTGAGCAATCTTAGATTTTGATGAAGACCCTAAGGCCAAAAAACCAAAAAAACGATTGAGGCACTGTTAGTGAGATGCAGGCAGTAGGCATGTCAGGGTCCACAGCAGCTGTACCCAAAATAAGTGGGTGGAGTGGGGCATAGTACATGCCTAGCCTTGGCCACATTTGCCCAGTCGTTATGGAAGAATGCCAAACTTGTTGGGTTCTCTTTACAGGAAAAAGATGGGCTCGATATCAGCTAGAGTAAGGCTCTCCGTGACTCCATAGCTGAATCCACAGATCCATCCTTTTCTCATGGTGGCATTTCCTCTAGCCTACAAAGAAGCTCTTGAGACTAAGCATCCCACTCAGCCTTGCCTCTATTTCTGCTTCCCAGCAATGTCTGACAGAAAGCAATGTCTTATAACTCTGATAATGGGAGGCTATCTTTATTTTCATTGGCTTCTAAGGATTGTTTGACTCCAGACTCATGTTTAAATCTAGATGAATATGCATTGGCCAGGGATGTATAATTTCAGCCTTCTTTAAGGTAGACCTTGAGTATTTTATAGGTGTGTGGATGTTAGTGTGTGGTTGAGTTTAATTCTTACATTCTACTACCTCCATCTCCTGTCTTATGGTGAGACCTGGTCAAGGATAGGCTCCCTTCCTACTGAAAGGCCTTGATTTAACATAGAGGAAGAAAGAGTAACATGATAGCCTCTCTAACCTGAGTCCTTGGCAGAGCCTAAGCCAGATGTATGGTTGAGATACTGTCTTGACCATCTAAGGTTAATGTTGCTTAAGCTATTTTGCTTGGACTTTTGTTCACAGGGGGTGTATGTATGTATATGTTCATCTGAGCCCTGGCTGGAAAGGCCTTGGTCCTCCTTTTCTACTGGACAGTCCCATTTCTTTTGCCTCAAAGTTCTTTTTATCCCAGAATACCTGAGATCATTGGAAGGGGGGTGTGCAGGTTCACTTTTTCACAGTTCAAAAAGGTGGAAAAAACCCCCACCTATCTAAAGACCCACTGAATGTTTATTAACATGGATGATATTTATATTGTGGATTTTTGGGTCATCAGGATCAACTTCCACACTGGTGGCTGACTCTCTAGGCATTTAGCTTCCTTCCTCTGGTGTGGTGAAGAGTAACTTCGTTTTCAGTATTCAATAATCTCCCTTGATCTGTGTCCCTCACTCTCCCCCACTCTTTCCCTCTTCCCCTCCCTCTGGTCCTCTGTTAGGTTTGTCCTGTTAGACCGAGGAGTGCAAACATATGGTATCTGTCCTTCTCTGCCTGACTTATTTCGCTTAGCATGACACCCTCGAGGTCCATCCACTCTGCTACAAATGGTCAGATTTCATTCTTTCTCATTGCCATGTAGTATTCCATTGTATAGATAAACCACATCTTCTTGATCCACTCATCAGATGATGGACAGTTAGGCTCTTTCCATGATTTGGCTATTGTTGACAGTGCTGCTATGAACATTGGGGTACATGTGCTCCTGTGCATCAGCACTTCTGTATCCCTTGGGTAAATCCCTAGCAGTGCTATTGCTGGGTCATAGTTCTGTTGATAGTTTTTTGAGGAGCCTCCACACTTTTCCAGAGCGGCTGCACCAGTTTACATTCCCACCAACAATTTAGGAAGGTGCCCGTTTCTCCACTTCCTTGCCAGCATCTATATTCTCTTGATTTGTTCATTTTAGCGACTCTGACCTGTGAGAGGTGGTATCTTAGTGTGGTTTTGATTTGTATTTCCCTTATGATGAGTGATGCTGAGCATCGTTTCACAGGAAGAAGTCTGGAAAACCTCCAAAAATGTGGAGGTTAAAAACTACCCTACTAAAGGAGGATTGGGTGAACCAGGCAATTAGAGAGGAAATTAAATATATGGAGACAAATGAAAATGAGAATACAACAATTCAAACTCTCTGGGACGCAGCAAAGGCAGTCTTAAGAAGAAAGTTCATTGCAATCCAGGCCTATTTCAACAAACTAGAAAAAGCACAAACTAAAATCCTCTATTTCTTGCTCTTAGGATTTATTGGCTTTCTTTAGAAAAATACTAATTCTTTATTCTTCTTGCTTCTGTATTACTGTTTCTGGAATTCTGGTTACCATTTGGTTTATATATAATCTCTTCTGCATGTAACACTGTATATTAAACTGATAGTCACTTTATTTTTGACTCATTCTCTACTATCTCCACAATTCAGATTTTTGGTATCTTTTACATTCTTCAGTTTTGTGCTGCTTTTGACTGAGTTTTACAGATATCTTTTTGTTCTCGTTTTTGCTCTTCCTACTTATCTTACTCATGGTTTGTTTTCTACTCACTCTCCCTAACATTTCTTGCAGGGCTGTTTTAGTGGTCATAACCTTTTTAACTTTTTGTCTGGGTATCTCTCTCCTTCTATCCTGAATGTTAACCTTGCTGGTTAGAGTATTCGCGGCTGTAGATTATTCATTTTCATCACTTTGAATATATTGTGTCCCTCCCTCCTGGCTTGCCAAGTTTCTGCTGAAAAATCAATAGATAGTCTTATGGTGTTTCTTTTATCCGTAACTCTCTTCTATGGCAACCTTTAAAATTCTTCATCACTATTTCTTTTGCCATTTTAATTACGTAGCTTGGTATAGACCTCCTTGGGTTGAATTTGTTGGGTGATCTCTGCCTCCTGAATCTGGATCTGTTTCACTTCCCCTATTTGGGAAGCTTTCAGCTATTTCTTCAGATATATTTTCTGCCAATAAGGAGATTTAATGCTGATGGATATCAAGCATTTCTCAGTGTGTAAAACTAAAAGTAAAAACTATTCAATTACCCACTACTATAGTGAAGCTCTCCATAACCTAGAGGGTCAGGTGAGCAGTCATCCATGGCCGGGCATATTATGGTCACCACCTGCTCAATGCTGTGGAGGGAAACCTATTACCAAAGTGCCAGAAGGTCCTTAGCCACCATCTATCTTAACTGGGAACCTCTTGGCAGGGGCAGTTAGGGGTTCATGATGTTGTCACACTAACTGCTTCTGCTTTTTTAAAACTAACCATTGAGGGTGGTGACAACCTGAGTTATTCAAATGGTATATCCCCAAAGTCAGACTCCAGTCTTTCCTCTTGTTGCTCAGAAATGTGTGGGACTTGTAGGTCTGCATGAAGGGGTCCTCTGGGAAGATTCTCTCCCAGCCCCTGTCTGCACACTGCAGTGTAAGCTCACTGAGCTTGCTCCATTGGACTCTTCTGCCTCAGCATGAGAGCAGTTTGTGGCTTCCCAAGAATCCCACACCTCAGTGCATAGAAGATGACCTTTTTGGGGGCATGGCATATGGGGTTGTGATGCTGAGCTGAGCATGGAGTCTCACCTGATATTCCTAGCTCTCTGTCCAATGTTGATATCTCTAGAGGCTGGTGGGCTCAAAACTTTTTATGGACATAAGAATTGCCAGTATCATCCAATATATAAGGAGTTTATACATAACTGACCTTTGCCAAAATACAGAGCCTTGATTGAGCCTCTTTCATTGCATTTTACCTTAAGTCTAATAGACCTCCTCTTGCATTTAGTGAATAGAGAAATGTTTGGGTTTCCAAATATAGCTTGTAGGGAGGATAATGAGTTGTTTTCAGGTTCTACTTATATTTCTTACCCTGCAGTATGGGCTCTGTGCAGGAAATAATGGGTAAACAGCAGGTAGTCACCAATGAGAGCACCCTCACACCCTCAATAGCTCTGTGAGAACCAGAATTACAGCACCCAGGGAAGAATTGCCTGATCACCAGATACTGTCAAAGAAGGTTCCTGAGTCTTGCTTCACCTGCCAGCACAGCAGGCAGCAACTCAAGGTGAAGGGCTTGAATCTGCCCCATCAAAAAATATTACTCCCTGAGACTTTTTCCTATTTCTGATGTGAATCATTTCTAGATGATTCTGTAGAGGCTGTAATTGTCAGTAGTCTCTTAAAATGAGCAAGCAATGATCCCTTCAGAGTTAAGATACTCTGGTTCCAACATTATGCTACATTTAAAAGTCACATAAGTCCTATGGGTTTACTAACCCATGGCAACACAGGTTGGAAACCCATAAGGGGTGGGTGAGTCCTTGAAGCCATATAGCTGATGGAGCCTGCTGTGGGATCCTGACATAGTCACTGCCCAGTTCCTAGTGAGTGGCTCTGCAGTGAAGTGCTTCATTGAGTTTCACTTGAGCATTTTCATCAAGTTGGTGCACACGTGCAGGGTAATTTCTTACCCTGGACCTGGCAAACTTCTCGGCAGCCTGGTTCCAGAGTCCATTGAAGTCTACTTATCACAGGCTGTCTGCACTGTTCTCTTCTCCCCACCCTTCCTTGACTTCCCATTCCATCTGACTGGGGAAGTGGATGTACATGGAAAGACCTGAAACCATAACCCTTCTATGATTAGAAAAGAACTGTCTTGTCATTTTTAAGCAAGCCTGGTCCATGAGTTTCATGTGATTCCTTAGACTAAGGAGCAGATCGTGCCCTCATCACCGCTCACCTTGTGAGAAGCAAGTTGCTTCTTGAAGTGCCCAATGTAACTCTGCTCTAAGTTTCTCAGGTCATGGGTAGGTGCTACATCTTGGCTATTCACTCAGAGGGGGTGAAGGCTTGAATGGAGGGAGAACAGAGTAGAAACTCCTGCCTTTCTCTCTGATCCCTTTAGAGCCAACTGAACACCTAGGAAGCCTGGGGATAGTGCTGATGGTGATCAATACCAGCATCTTCTCTAGGTATGAAGGCCCAGTGTTCCAAAGAGTAGTCTGAGTCAATCCTTAGTATCTTGGTATTGGAACCCTGCACCTGTCAAGCCAATGGAGCAAAATGTGACCTAGCACTACTTCCTGTGCTGACAGCTTCTTGCCTTGCATTCCAGGGCCTCCATGTTTCATGGTGTACTTGATGAGGTTTCTTCAAGGTTAGAGAAAGACTCAAAGCTGTTGGAGTATTGTGATCTACAGCTCCTGTGAAATGGGGACCTTGCCATCCATTGTAAAAATACAAAGCCTTTTGTACATCTTGGACTGTTTGGGGGAGAAACTGAGAATGAGACCAGTAGTCTTAGGTAATTCACCAGAGAAGAGTGATTGCTAGAGAAATTGGTCTTTTTCTATTCTTTGGAGTAACTTGCATATAATTGGTGCGTTTCTAGATGAAGTGGTCATAGAATCCTATAAGGAAATAAGCTGGGCCCAGAGATTGGGAAGGTTTTTAGGTGTGTCTTTAGTTCCTCATGTAGAAATCTTGGATTTCTAATGTTTATAGTAAATTTGAATAGTTTGAGTCCAGGTATTTACACCTGCATGCTTGAACTTAACTCCATGAACTCCTCTTTAGGTTAGGATGTTAGGAAGTATGTTGCTATTTTTATTGCCTTGATTTTTTAATCAGTTCTGCCAGGAAAAGGATAGTTAACAAGTCTATTTTTTGATATAAACTTGAATGAGTTAGTATGGATTCCCTTGAATATAGACCCTGAAATAAGAATTTTGGACAAGTACTAGATTAACTTACTATGTTTGTTTAAAAAACGACCACCAAATTAAGAACATAAGAGAAGCCAAATTTATCTTAGAGTTCTGGAAATAAAACAACTGAAATGGATCTCTAATAGAAAATGTGTGGTCAAGGTGACATTAGAAGACCATTCTCTGCCCTATCCACCTTACAGAAGCCTTAAGTCCTTGGCTGTGGCCTCCTTTAGCTTCAAATTCTGGATCTGTGCATCTGAACCCCTGACCATTTTGTTTTTGTGGCTACATTTGGGCCATGTGCATAATCCAGGATAATTTCCTTTATTTAAGGTCAGTTGATTAGCAACTTTCATTCCTTCTGCCTTTTGTCATGTAACCTGACAAGTCTACAGGTTCAGAAGATTAGGATGTCAACCTTTTGAGGGGATGATGATATGAGTCTACTTGGTGGTAATTTATTTGTAGTGATCCCAGGAAGCCCAGAGGTGAGCTTATAGGAAGTTGAAGAGAGTGACCCACTGAAGTAGGTAGTATTAAGCTGGTCACCTATACAAGTGAGTGGAGCTTAGTTCCAGTTGGGACCTTATGAAGCTCTATGTAGAATGCATCTGATAATTGTCCCTAATGGGGTCAAGAGTCTGGTTTGTTTACCACTTTATTTTTTGCAATTAGTCCTTGAGCCATCCATCCATTTCCTTGCATGGCTGAGTTGTGGCTTTGCATGAAAACAAGGGCATGAAGACAATCGAAGTGTGGCATTGGGCCAACCATCACTTATAGTAGAATGCCAACCTCCTGCTTTCCCCTTTGGGCAGAGGGGAAACTGATGCAGTGTTTATTACAGCAAGAGATTCCCTCTACTATCTTCCAGTGATGAGGGCTTTCCCCCCACCTCTTGGAAGAGAGTCCTTGTATTCTTAGATCCCATTCAGCCTTGTCTCCTCTGCCTCCCACAATGCCTGCCTGTGTTAAGTATCTTAGGATGCCAAAAATGAACAACAGTTCTTATTGTATTCAAAATATGACCAGTCTTTGGGATTCATTCTCTTCCACAATGGAAAAAAATGGGAATACCAGTAAAACCTTGGTTTGCAAAGACAGTTCATTCTGGAAACATGCTTGTAGGCCAAAGCACTTGTATATCAAAGTGAATTTCCCCATAGGAAATAACTGATTTATTCTATACCCCCCAAAATCCTATAAAAAGGATTATAATATAAGAAAATAGAAAAGAAATTAACCTACACTTTTGAAAACCTTTGTGGCTGGTGTGAGGGAGAAGAGAGGAGGATTATTGTGTAAGACCTCTTTCACTATCACTAATAGATAGCAGTGATGCCATCAGTTCAGTGGAATCTTTTTCTGTATGGTTGCACGGATATTGACTAAAGTATTAAACTCTTGTCATATACTGTACTTAATGTAACTGGCAATGAGGCAGCAGAGGAAAGGGTCTACATCTGTAGGCAACCTGACCTAGAATGAAGCAAAGCATTTCTAAGCTTATAGGAAAGCAAAAGACTGTCCATAAATGCTTTGAAGTGATAAAAAAAAAAAAAAAAACTAGGGCCAGTTGTGGGCACCTTCCAATGTTCTAAAAAAAAAAAAAATCACTGCTTCTGCCAAACAGATGCTCTGAGATGGAACATCTGAACACGGGTGTTGATCATCCACAATCAGAAGATCCGTTGGCTCAGTTATGATCGTGTGATGTTTGGTATCACTACTCGTATTGCAAGACATGTGTAATTTATCAAGTTAAAATTAGAAATGTTTGCTAATATTGTGGGACACTCACAGAACAAATTACTTGCAATGTAACATTTTGTTGTATATTTAAGGATATAAAGCTCAATCTACCTCGTCTCAGATCTTACATATATATTCATGTGAACATAGTAATATGCCAACTGTTGCACTTCATGGCTACACACTTCTGTATTGCTTAAGGTGAAATGTGATCTACAATTCTTGTTTCTAAGAAAGGTATAGATCTCATTTAAATTTGAACAATTCTGTTTATGAGAGTTCTCTTCTCTGATATTCTACCTTAGTTCCATTAATTTTGAGACAAGTTTGATCATGCTAACCCACTCCACTCATTTAAAACTTCTAAGATTGTATAGGAAAGGAAAAATAAATGTATTGAACCCCTTCTCCTGCTTGCAGTCTCTGGCAGGCTTGGGCTGCGTGCTGGCATCGACTGGGCTCTGTGCTGGTCTCTAGAAGCAGCTGCCAAATATATTTGGCCCTGGCTTTGCCCACAGCTGTGAGTCGTGTTGTCCCCCCGCCCTGCCGTCATCCCAGTTTCTACTTACTGGAAAAAGCCTAGATCCTTCTTTGACCCATGTCTTCCTGAAACTCCTATTCCTTAGAGCCCATAAGTGGCCATTTCTACACCAAAGTACTTAGATGATCTAGGTGGAGTTTCCTACCACATATCTGTTCTTGAGGGGAGAGACCTTTTCATTTTACCCCCAGGGATATCATGTGACCTGGGCAGGATTTAATGTGCACCTGGGTTATTCAAGTGATCTTTACCTCTCCTCATCTCTAACACTAATGTATCCAGATCTCCCTTTTCAACCTTCCGTGCACTGGACTCCCATTGAGGGTGGTGATGACTGAGATTTAGAGCCCAGCATTGTTTATGCTGTGTGCAGGGCTGACCCACTGGTAGATCCTGACTCTGGCATTTCCCTCTCTGTTCTGATAATCTTGAGTTGGACTCTGGACATGGTTGCCTGGAGGTCTTATATGTAGATCATCTTAATGGAAACTGACTTTCTTTGCCCATTTATTAGATCGTTTCTTGAGTTGTACACATCTTAAAATATATTTTTTATCTTAATCCTTATCAGATCTCATTTGCAAATCTTTTCCCATTCAGTATGTTGCCTTCTTATTTTGTTCATGGTTTCCTTCTGCAAAGGTGTTCTGTTCTGTGTTTTGTGTAGTTGCAATAGTTTTGCTTTTGTTTTTCTTGCCTGAGGAGACCTATCCATAAAAATGCTGTGACAGCCCATGTCTGAGAAATCACTGCCTATGTTCTCTTCTAGAATTCCTGTGGTTTCAGGCCTCATGGTTAGGTCTTTAATCAGTTTTTTTTTTGATACATGGAATGTATTTTATTTTATTTTTTAAAATAATTTATTTTCAAATTGGATTCCATATAACACCCAGTGCTTCTCCTCACAAGTGCCCCCTACCATGACCATCACCCCTTCCCTCCCTCCCCTTCCCCTTCAGTCCATGGTTCATTTTCAGTATTCAATGGTCTTTCATGATTTGTGTCCTTCAGTCTCCCCAACTCTCTTCCCCCCCTTCCCCTCCCCATGGTCCTCTGTTAGGTTTCTCCGGCTAGACCTATGAGTGCAAACATATGGTACCTATCCTAGTTTAGCTGGTTAATACACAGTGCAGTATTGGTTTCAGAAGCAGAAATCAGTGATTAATCACTTGCATACATCACCCAATGCTCATCACAAGTGCCATCCATTTTCAGATTTTTTGTATATAACATTAAAAAGTCCAGTTTCATTCTTTTACATGTAGCTGCCTAGTTTTCCTATCACCATTTACTGAAGTAGAAAACTAAGTGTTTCATTAGCTTCAGGTATACAACATGGAGGTTCCCGAAAAACAGTTCTGTTTCTTAGTGCTCATCAAGACCAGTGTGTTTCTTAAATTTGTTTCATATGTATTTTTGAAGGAGAGAGACAAAGCATGTGGGGGAGGGAGAAGGAAGGAGACACAGAAGCTATAGCAGGCTGAGCTGTCAGCACAGAGCCCAAAGTGGGGCTCACACTCCAACTGTGATATCATAGCCTGAGCTAAAGTCAGACATTTAACCTACAGAGCCACTCAGGTGCCCCAAGACAAACATATTCTTAATCTCCTTTATTTTTGTCCACCTGCCTCCACTCTGGCAACCACGAATTTATACTTTATATTTGTCTGGGGGTTTTGGTCTCTTCCCCCACCCCCATTTGCTCATTTATTCCACGTAAGAGTTAAATTCCTTGGGATTTGTCTTTCTCTTACTTCACTTAGCATTATACTCTCTAGTTCCCTCCATGTTGCTAATGGCAAGATTTCATTCTTTTTTCCTGGCTGGTTAATATTCCTGCTTGTGTGTTTGTATACACATACATGCACCACCTCTTCATCCATCTATGGATGGACACTTAGGCTGCTTCCGTTCCTTGGCTACTGTAAATAACGTTGCAGCAAATATGAGTGTATATGTTTTTCAAGTTAGTGTTTTCATTTTCTTTGGGTAAATACCTAATATTGCCATTGCTGAATTGTAGGGTAGTTCTATTTAACTTTTTGGGGAACCCCCATATTGTGTTCCAGAGTGGCTACACCAGTTTGAATTACCACCAGTTGAAGAGATTCTTTCCCCTGTTGTATATTCTTGCCAACTTTGTCATAGATTGACCATATAATTTTGGATTTATTCCTGGCCTCTGTTTTGTTCTATTGAACTATGTACCTTTGTTCAGTTCCATTCAGGTTTTCCTGATTCTAAGTGATTTGGCATCAACCAAATTTCAACACTGGATTTTCCAGGTCTTTTTTAGTTCTCACAGAGCTAACTATTTTGAGGGTGCTATTCTAGACTCAGTCCTGACTTCTAAATGAATCAATAAAAATCTATTTCCTTTCAAAAGGATATCTTCTACTGACAAATAGACTATTTTCTAAACCTAAGATCTAGAGAACTGTTACCTCCTGCTACTTGTGCTTAAAGTTCTTTGGAACTGAGTTTTCAGAGCACAACATGAGCCATAGATGAATTAACTGTCTTCCATGGAAGGGAAGCCAACTTCAAATGCCTGAAAATCTATACTGTCCTCTGCCTTTTATTCTGAGTGTGCCTTGATGGGGGTGTCTCAGTAATCAAAATAAACATTGTCTTCTACGCTTTAGCTTTTACTTTCCCTGATGCTTTGGACAGAGTTGCTTCAACTGATCTTCAGCCATGCTTATTCTGTCATTTATCCCATGTCTTTCTATAGGGTGTTGGCTGAATATTTCTTTAAAAAGTTTTTTTTAGTATTTATTTTTGAGGGGGAGAGAGAGGGGGAGAGCATGCATGAGGGCAGAGAGAGATGGAGACACAGAATCTGAACCAGGCTCCAGGCTCTGAGCTGTCAACACAGAACCTGTTGTGGGGCTCAGGCTTACAAATGGTAAGATCATGACCTGAGCAGAAGTCAGATGCTTAACCGACAGAACAACCCAGGTGCCCCAATGGCTGAATATTTCCATCTGTTTTATGACTTCATATTCTTGGGTTAATACCTGCTGTTTTGAAGATTGAGACTCTAAATTTCTTGATTTTATTTTAATCTCCTCATGGAGGAGTATAAGTTTAGTGCTCTTAAATTGGTGTCCTTTAGGTGCTTGCTAATTTGTCTTTTGAGCGATTGTGGCTCCTACCAAAGCTTCTATATTGGCAGAAAGGTTCTGTTGATAACACCTAGTTCTTCTGATATTTGGCTGAGGTGATGTCCACTTGGGTAAAACATGAAACTGTGGTACCCGAATGTCCTCTGAAAATGTGAAATCTGATACTGTTTGTTGGAACTTCTCCAAGAGAAGCAAAGACCTAAAGGCTAAAAGGTTGGAGCTGGACTACCTCTATTGCTGTTCTGAATTTCTTTGGACCAATAGCATATGAGTATAGAAGGCAGGAGTGGGACAGTGCTCATTATGGACATCATACCTTTTCTGGGAAGACCAGGACAATCTGAGACATGGATAGAAATTCTGGAACCACCGAAGTCCCACAGGGTCACAATGATGGGAATTACTTTTGGCCCAAAGATATGATTAAGAGACACTTTCTGTGTGGGAGAGGCAGCTGTTGGTCATGCCATCTGGGAAGTAGCCATTTCTAGCTTAGTCTTGGCAATGATTTTTCTATAGAGAATGACTGAAAGTATGGCCATAAGAGGAAAATAATACTAGAGCGGCAATTTTCATACGGGGCTGTTTTTCACAAAGAACTTGTTTTGTTAGTGTGCATGGCAGATAGTTTGCTTCTTTTGGTAGCCATGCTGACCAATCAGCACGTGGAAAGCAGGGACCTCACTGGACATCTGAGTCTGAAGACTTATGCATCTTAGTTTCTCTGGCTTTAGTAATGTTGGTGAGAATTCAACCACTGGATTTTAGAAGTAGTCCGACTCCTGAGGACCAAGTAGACTAAAGTGTCCTTTGTCATGATTCCACCTACAGATGGAACCAGATCAATTCAGTCTAGTTAATTTTTCTGAGGGAGTTGAAGTTGTTTATGAACTCCATGGGAAGAGACTTATGAGCTCGTAATTGCCTCCTGGCACATACTTGGAATTCTTCCTCATGCCTTAGAGAACAGAGCTAGAAGTTTGAACCTTAAATAGTGGACTTTTATGATTAAAAATCTTGGCATGTTATAGCTCCACTTAATGGACCCCTTGATTTCTAGCATACGGTCTTTGTTAGCTACACGTTATTCATTCAAGAATGGAGGCAGACAAAATGTCAAAATGGAAGAATTCATCCCCAAAGAACAAAAGTTCATGGCCAGTGATCTAACTGACACAGATAATCCATAAAATGCCTGATGGAGAATTTAAAAACAATAATCGTAAGGATACTCTCTGGGCTTAAGAAAAGCATGGAAAACATCAGAGACTTAGAGAATAAAGAAATAAAAAATGCAATAACAGATTCAAAACCAACTGGATGTCACGACCAGAATGATGGAAAAAGCAGAGAAATGAGTAAGTGGTATAGAAGACAAAATTATGGAAAACAATGAAGCTGAACAGAACAATGATCATGAAAATAGAGTTAGATAGCCCAAGGACACCATTAAACATAACATTCATATCACAGGAGGTTCTAGAAGAAGAAAGGGGCAGAGGTTTTTGAGATTTTGAGGAAATAGTTGAAACTTCAGTGACCTGGGGAAGAAAACAATCCTCCAAATCCAGGAGACAGAATTCCTATCAAAATCACCAAAAGCAGGCCAAACACAAAGACCTATTGTGATTAAATTTTCAGAATCTAGTGATAAAGAAAAAAAAATTCTAAAGGCAAGATAAAGGAAGTCCCTAACTTATAAGAGAAGACCCAGAAGGGAGTACCATGGTACATTCAGTGTGTTGAATGGAAAAATCTGCAGCCAGAATACTCCAGCAAGGCAATCATTCAGGTTAGAAGGAGAAATAGTTGCCCAGAGTCAAGTTTGTTTAGAGTATTTTCATAGTTATTCATCTTGTCATCATTTCTCTTGTTCCTTGAATCCACTTCTGGTGGCCACTGACTTTGATGTCACATTCAGGATGGAAAGTTAGTTCTATCTTATGTGGAGGTATAGAAAGCCTTAGAGTCAAAATTAACTGGAAAATTTTAAACAGAACACTTGCTCTGCGATTATTTTTGTGAGTGGAAGACTAGAAATCCTGTCTCTTTTCAAAGCTGACATGGCTGTGAAAGGTTGTGGGTCCTTCAGCAGGAAGATGAGGGAGCAGAAAACTCAGTCTCTACAGGTTACTACTAATCCACATCTTTGGGAGAATCCCTGAAACACTAGCTCTCACAACTGATATTCAAAATGAATATTAGAAAATCTTTCAATTATTCTGGGGGAACATCTGTGAAGAAGACCCTGTCTTGCACTGTGTTATAGGAACCTATCTGAATAATCTACAGAACACCTAGTCCTCGTCAAGGACCTGTCGAGTGTAGGAGCTTCTCCCTCTAAACTGCTGAGAGAAGAGGACTAGATGGGCTTTTGGTCACTGAGCATCTCAAACATGGGTACCCAGGAGACTAGGTTCTGTATAGAAGAGTAACATATCAACTTGTCCCAGTGAATCCTATGGGCCTCCATGTGGGATCTCAGGATTTAAACCTTGTTTATGCCATGAGGTGGAGGTCAGCCTTGTCTAGAAATCACATATGGTACAGTTAATTTTCACCACAACTGTCCCAAAACTATTTCCCCACAGGATTAGTTTTCTATTTTACCCTACTGTTCAAGGAGAACCTCATCCCTACCTCCACCACTCACGCAGTAACATTTAAATTAGTGATAACCACATTTTTGCTTGTAACTTTCACATTTATGCACTTCTTGCCCATGGCTGTGCTCGACCTGCTCTTCTGTTTTGAAGAACATAGGGGTAACGATACTAATCTCATGGAGAACCTCCACTAGGTAAGTTATGGGGAATTTTGTGTAGAGATCTAGGTTGGTAGCCATAGGAACTGTTTCCAGAATTGTTCTTTGGCTAGAGACAGCTTCTGATGATTCCCTT
Source organism: Helogale parvula (assembly GCA_004023845.1). Taxonomy (NCBI): domain Eukaryota; kingdom Metazoa; phylum Chordata; class Mammalia; order Carnivora; family Herpestidae; genus Helogale; species Helogale parvula. Next base: position 20,659 of record PJEM01011997.1, read on the forward strand.
CTCGACTTTGGGTTGTTTTTAAAGTGGACTAGAATATAGTCTCTCTGTAGCAGGTTGTTTTCTTCACAATATTATCTTTATATAGTGATTCACAGCAATCCCCCAACTGAAGCAGAAATAAGTGTTAAAGCTTACTCTCAAACCACTGTAGATGAGCTTTGAGTAAGGCATCCAAACATTGGGAAGCCTGTAAGAAGGAATGAAAGGGGTGTGTGTTTTGCTCTTTGATTTCTGCTTTGGCTAATGTGCCCTATGCTACATGTCCAGAAGACTATTGTACAGGTGGCAAAGATAGGTGGGAGTGAAGGTAAGGATATCAGTGATAGTCCTCTGCTTAACAGATTCTATTTAGTTCCTTGTGGGTCAATTTGAATCAAGACCTTTCCTCAATTGCACTTAGTTTTGGTCCTGTCTCTTCATTCTGTGCTATGGAGAAGCAGCAGAAATGATGTCTGAACCTAAGGATTATGCTCCTTAAAGGGAGGTGGCCTCTACTCTCTCCATTGTCTTCCTTATTCACTGAAGCCAAGAGTGGTCTCCTTTAGGAATGGCAGATCAAAAGAGAGAGAAAGGTTTCTTGAGATTTCTTGCTCTAACTTTTTAAGAGGTGTTCAATAGTCTAGGCCCTCCCAGAAAAGAGCTATTCTCCCATTCATGGCCCTGACCCACAATTGAAAGATTGTTCTGGAGGTGGAAAGGTCTCTGTAACCTCTAGATCAGGGACCAGTCAGTGTGTCTGTCCATATTGGTCTCTCGAGCCCTTGCTTTCATGTGCCCCAAGTTGTGTGGTCTTCTGATGCCAGCCCCACAGATGGTGTGGAACAGGGCTCAAGGGTAGCCTGAGAATAGCCCCATCCTGGAGACAGGGATCATGGTTTTACTCATATGAGCATAGGGAATTTTTGTCGTCTTTTCCTGTGATTCTCAAGTTTTACTCATAACAAAGTCTTCTTTAAACTGAGATAATAACTTTGAGAAATGTTTATTTCAATGTTTAAGTGATCATAATGATAGGAAATATCAAGGAAAATAGAAGAAATCTGCAATCTTTTATGTTGGAATGGAATGTTTTAGGTTTCTGCGTGAATATTTTAATATGTAAATGCATTTTATTAGTGCAGGTTCACTGTACAAGTAATGGTTTAGAAGGGAAGATCATGTAAAGTCCTCACTTAATTTCTATAAGCGATACGTGTGGGTGATTTACAATTTTAGCATTGAGAAGGGTTTAAGCCTTGTTTTCCCACATTTTGTCATCTTCAACCAGCTGAATTGTGGTGAAACTGACCTGGGAGGCTGACCTCCCACTAGAACTCCTAGGTCTGAATCAGAAGGAAGCTAGCTATGTGCCAGGCAGTCTCACCTGAAAATGTTTGTACTAGACACCGACTGGCCAAGGAGAAGACTTCCAGGCTATATTGCTTTGACTTTCCTATATGGGTCTTTGGTGGGGTATATAATCCTCATCCTGCCAGGAGTCAAATGGCCTAATGGCCACAGTCCAGGACTCTTTCCCTCATCTGACCCTTTGTTTAAATGACCTTGAGTCATCTTTGTTGCAGAGAATTTGAGGTGGTCCAGTGAGTCTTGTCTTCCTGATGTTCTAGAAGAGATATTATCTCAGGCTTACATGGGGAATGTCCACAGGGTGTTGACTGTATGGGTTTGATGTAAATCTATTTGCTAAGCTGATGGATGTTCTTAGACTGAAGTGTCAGTAAGGTGTGTCTGTTGGAAAGTGCAGTAGGAAGTGCCGTTTGAATGTGGGAAGGTTGCAGCCAGATGGCCCATTTACTTGATCTTTTGGCCCCACCAGCAAACGTAATTGTTTCAGGCTGAGGACAGTGCTCCTCTTGGACGGCAGCAGTACTTTATGCTCTGGACATCTAGGACCCTATCTGGACACATGGCTTGGAATTCTGAATCCCTTTCAAGCCCTCACAACGTCCCCCTGCTAGGTTTCAGACTCTACCTAGTAAGCATGAGCCGTGGGATTCTGTTGTAGAAGCTACTATTCCTAGAACCTGGAACATCTGACCCCTTTCCGGGCTTTGTTTTATGATACTCACGGGAAACTCTGAGGGATTGATGTCAGAAGATGAAAAAAGGTGATGCTCAGGCTTTGCTTCAGACCAAACTCCCTGTTTCTGGTACAAGCTCTAAAATATTAAAAAATTAAGGTACAGTCCCTGGATATCCTCAGATGTGGTTTTAGGGGTTGTTCCTTCAATTTTTCTGGGAGGAACCAGAGACCTAAATACTAGAAAGTTAGACCTGGACCCCCCTTGTAGTTCTTCTGAGTGCCTTTGATATGACCAATAGCGATATAAATGTCTGGAGAGGTGGGGACAGTGCTCACCATGGGCGACAACATGCCCCCTCTGGGCAGCCAGGGCCCATCTGGGAGACAGGGACAGAATTCTGTAACCATCAGAGTCACACAGCGTCACACTATTGGGAATAACTGACCTTTGACCCCAAACTGATGAGAGGCCTGCTCTGCACAGGAGAGACCGCTGATGGTCATGACTTCTGGGCTCGAGTTCGTTTCTGGCTTATTCTTGGCAATAATTTCCTGTGGAGCTTGTATCAGAAGTCCTGAGGGGGATGCCATAGTAAGATAATGAACAATTCTAGGGACTTCCCCTGTTTCACAATCTTCTGTCATTGGGGTGAAGGATTTTGTTCAAACAGCATGGCTGACCAACAAACATCTGTGAAGCCAGGACCTCACTGTCAGGCTGTGAGGTCTGAGGACTCCTATATCTTATTCTGGTAGTAAAGTGGGTGGGAATTCAACCAGCGGACTGAGGGTCCACTTGGTCCTGAGGGATAAGCTCAATTTTTAGTCTGAGTTTCTCTGTATCATAACAGTCCCAAAGGAGGGGGCCAGATCCATTCAGCCTTGACAGGTTTGTTAAGGGGAAAACTCAGTTTCTATGGAAACGGATTCGAGAGCTTGTAGTTGTATCCTTGTGTATATTCCAAACTTCTTTGGAGAACAGAGCTGAGTATGCATCTTCAATGATAGGCTGTTGTGATGGTTTTGGCATGCCCTAGCTCCAATGGATGGAGTACATGTTGGCTCAAAGTAAGGTGCTTCAGCTTGCTTTTGCATATGGTCTTTGCTGACCACTCCTTATCTAAGGATGGGAGCACAGACTACTTTCTGCTCTAGCTATTTCATCTTGGCCATCACTTCTTTGTTCCTTGGTCCTGCTAGTGACTGATCACCTTGATGTTGTGTCCTATTCAGGCTGGCAAGTTCTTATATAACTAGAAGAAAGTCTTAAAGTCAAAATTAACTAGAAGGTTGTGACCACATCCATGTTTCTCCTTGAAGTCTGTCAGTAGATGAGCTCTCCAGTTTTTGTCTGAGGTGGTTATGAATGGCTGTGGGTCCTTCATGAAGTTGTGGGAGCAGAAGGTCATTCCCATTGCCCTCATGTCCCTAACCCACAGATCTAGGAGGGTCCTTAAGGTGCTCACACCCCTGTGACTGATGTTCAGTACCTGATAAAAAGGCCTATTAGTTGTCATGGGAAAACCCAAACATAGCGGGCACATGACAGATTGTACCTCACTTAAAGATAGGAGTTGAGGGGTCACTCTCCCCAGATAGGCTCAATCATCTTAATCAGGGGGAGTTGATTGTGAGATGATTGGTCTTAAAGCTGGTCTTTACTGGATCTTCTTGACAGTGAGCATCAGGAGGTTGATGTGCTTAGAGAAGTCTTCTGAAGAGTAAGAGGATGTTCTTCCGGCCTGGTCAATCCCATGGGCCCATAGGTAGTGTCACTGCACCCAACTCTGTTAGCCTAATGCACAGCAAAGCCCAATCACTGGAGTGGGCTTCAAGGGAAGGGTTTGTTCAAGGCAGCCAATGAGATGTGAAGAATTTGAGGCTTGCTCTTCCAAGGAAGAGTCAGAAATACTTAAAAAGCAAATGAAAGTCTGGCTGAAACATTACAGCTGTACTTATTAGTGGCATTAGCCCTTTGATTACTTGTTTTAGTAGAATCACAGTGTATCCTCTATTTGCTGGCATGTGCCATTGGCTGTTAGACACCAGGTAACTAGGTGTGCTACACTCTGCTATAGCCCTTCTCAAGTTAAAACCTCAAGAGACCAACTGAGTTTTCCCTACCATATTAAGTTGTTGACAGAGCACTTCATTGGGACCTCAACCACTCATATAATGGCAAGTTAGCACTACTGGTAAATCACTTTTTTCTTGTGTTAGCATAGCTGCTCTTAACTGTTTTCTCTTCAGCTGTTCTTTGTTGTTAAAGGTTCCCAGGTGATGTCACCATTGTCTCATTAGGAGACTCCAAGGGATAGGATATGGAGAAACTTACAATTTTAGATTCTGGTGGGTAGTTTATTGTAACTATTCTTTGGTCAGGGGCGCCTGGGAGGCTCAGTTGGTTAAGAAGTTGACTTTGGCTCAGGTCATGATCTCCCGGTTCAGGAGTTTAGGCCAGCGTCGGGCTCTGTGCTGACAGCTCAGAGCCTGGAGCTGCTTCCGATTCTGTGTCTCTTTCTCTTTGCCTCTCCTCTGCTCACACTGTCTCTCAAAAATAAACATTTAAAAAAATTCTTCTTTGGTCAGATAGCTCCTGGCACTCCTTCTTCCCATTTTTTCAAGAATGTAATACAGGTGAGGAGAAAATAAATTGCCTTTATGTGGAAGACAGGATTTTTTAAAATACTTATAAAGATACCAATTCCTTCCTTTACATAAGAACCAACAATCTTCCACTGAAGTAAAAAATGAGGAATATGTGCCTCCACCTTAGATCTGATGACAGATCAGTGATGGTTTGTTCCCCAGGTGGATTTCTACTTTGGCCTCTTTGACTTTAATCTGTCCTGTGCTCCATGATCCAGGAGAAGACTGGAGGTAGCTAATTTGAAGATCTTGTGTTCCCCTGACTTCATTTACAGAGGACCCCAGGTTCAACTTCAAAAGGACTCGTTTCTCTGCTGACTTTGTTTGTTCAGTACCTCATTATGTTCTGCCTATGAGGAGCCTCCCCTGTATAAAAATTATGACATCAGACCTTCAGAATCTGTACCTTGATTCTATGGAGATTGATAATCTTTTGAAGCACTCAGGATGGAAATTTAATTCCCTTGGCATAGGTAAGCTAGATATCAACTGGTCCTAGATGATCCATTGTCCCACAGGTAGGCTCTCAGTATTTAACTGTGTATATTACCTGATATGTGTCATCAAGTAGAGGTGATACTCTAGTTTGGAAAAGGACATCTGGTGTAATTAACTTCTATTACAACCATTTTCAGAACATTCTAGTCCAATGTGACTTCAAAGTGGTCTCCTTTTCTCTCCATCTTAGATTGTTGATTAAGGATTTCAGACTTCAGCTCTTCTATAGCAAGATACTAGCACTGGTTATACACTAGGGTTTACTGTCCATTTTGACATAGTTGCACTCTCACACCTGACATATTACCTGTACTCTATTTACATGGCCCCCACGAATAGACTGCCCACTCAAAATTCTTTCAGTTCTAAGTTAGTGCCCACAAATTGATCTATGTTCTTGAAATTCTTCCTGGTAAGGTGCAGTTTATAATGGCTGTGGACACACCCCCTCGACCTTTCCCTTTGTGAAGGGATGTCTTTTACTTTCATATGACAATTGCCCAAGAAGAAGAAATGAGGGCTATATTCTTTAACCTGAAATCCTAGCAGACTATCCTAGGGGCACACATTTAATGAATAGGCAGGTCTATAAAAAGACATAACAGGGCTGTGTTGGCTTATTCCCCAAGTGAACTTCTGTGAGGCCCTCCTCCTCGCTGAGCTTACCTGTGGTGCCTGATCGTGAGTCTGATGATTGTACATCAACTGCCTAAAGAGGGCCAAAGTAAAGGTCTATTCTTATAATTCTGTCCTACTTTCTGCAATTCTCTGGTTTTAGGTAGTGCCTCTTAACTAAAATAACCCCTTATTGGGGTGCCCGGGTGGCTCAGTTAAGTGTCTGACTCTATTTCAGCTCTAATCATGATCTCGTGGTTTGGGCAGTCAAACCCCACATTGAGCTCCATGCTCACAGCAAGGAGTCTGCTTGGGATTCTCTATCCTCTTTTCCCTTCTCCCCACTTACATATGCACTCTCAAAATACTAGAGAGAAAATTCCTACCAGGACAAAAATCTAAAGGATGTGTCATGGGAATCTAGCTTCTGCAGAAATGCTCATATTCTAGATGAGTTGCAGTACTCCTAAATCTTCCTTTCACTAGAAAATTTCTTTTGATCTGTCCTACAGCAACAAGACTATTTGATTCCATAGCCAAGATCTCTGACCTCTAATCTTGTGATATCTTGTTCCCTCTTCTAAGAACAGATACCTTGTACATCCCTCCCCCTCTAAGCCTTATTCCCATCTTTGCCTCCTAGTAAAGTCTGCCAGAATTAAGTATCTTGAATTTCTAATAGAGGCTAATCTGCTCTATGGATTCTGTAGGTTTTGCTTTCTTTCCAAGGATTATTTTTTTTCATTCACCATTAGAACACTGATCTAAAATTTAATCTTAAACACGGTGGGAGAAATCTATAATATTTATCCAGGAAAACCTTTTGTTTCTTATGGTAAGGGAATGGATGCTGAGGTTTTAGGTTTGCATTCATGCATGAATGCTTTAATGGGTCACTTACTGCATTTTTAATGGTGCACACGTCACTATATTCCTATCATTTAGAGGAGAATAGGACTTAAAGTCTTAATTTTATGTGGCTTTCTTGAGTTTGTAAGAACTGTCTACTTCTCTTGAATATGATATGTTCATGCCCTTTTGTGGAGGGAAGAGTTGATTTTAATTCCATTAAAATCTCAATGTCTGTTACATACAGTATCTGTCGTGGGTCCATATCAACTAGGTCTTCCCCAGGAACCCACATCAATGGCTCTCAGGTGAAAGGTTTGCATTGTCCTGTGCCTTGGGTTCCCTTTGGGTGTGTGTGTGTGTGTGTGTGTGTGTGTGTGTTTGTGTGTGTGTGTGTGAGTGAGTGAGTGAAGGGCTGAGGTTCTTGGCCCAGGATGTCTATTCCATCCATGTGCAGCGCTGACTCACTGGTAAGTGTTATCTCTGACAAAGCAACTCCCCCTTTGATCATGTGGTCTTAGGTTGGGCACCTGCTGGGGATTGCCTAGAAGTGTTTACACAAGTGGGGTCTTAGTAGAACCAGTCCTGACTTTGCTTGCTGGGCTGAGGGGGGGGGGCATTATATGATAAATGAGGGAATGTAAAGCAGTAATACTTTCTTTGTTAAGTTGCTCTTGCAATAGTGTTGGACCCTTTTTCCCAACGCGAGTCACTGAGAATAGAATCCACCAACACAAATGGAGTTGGTTAATGGGGTTTATTTAGTTCAGCCAAACAGCCCCTCCCGAGTAGCTGGAAGTCCTTGGAAGAGAGTGCGAGAGTGAGAGCCCCATGGAGCAAAACTCAGGGTTTATATAGGCCAGAATAACCAATTACAATCTTACAGCATTTGGTGGTAGCTTATTATACTGTAAGATACCGCGGGGCAGCGACTAGATGACTTTCACCTGTTAACTTTGCCTTTTCCACGTAGGGTTGTTTAACAGAATCTTAAACAGGTTTATAGAGTTACATTCTAGGGTTACCATAAGGAAAATAGGTGAGTGAAAACAATAGTTGGTATTTTAGGGTCTAACATTAGTTCTGTAGTCTCCTGGCCTCCAGATAATACTCATGTAGGTACTATTGACAACATGTCACGTTTTCTAGTTGGGCAGTGTACTTCTCTACCCCCACCTGTGTTGCCTTTCCTGGAAATGAATGGGACATGTCATGAATTCCACCAGAAAGCCTTACCCTGTGGCTCTCTGTAGGTGAGAGTGATGTGTGTTTCAGAGTTTTCCAATCTTCTCAGGGTTGGGCATGTTTCAGAGTTTTCCAATCTTCTCAGGGTTGGGCATGTTTCAGGAGTGGCTAGATCCAGAACTTGACACTGGATATTCCTGTTACTTTTTCAGTCATCACAATAGAATCACAATAGACATTGATTCTGAAGTGTACTTTCCTTCTATTTGATAAATTAGCCTCATTTCTTAGTTATGTTATCTCAATATACAAAATATATTTCTCCATTAGCTTAGAGATGCTGGTCGATATTTCCTTCAGTAAGACATATGCTAGGACTTTTCATTTGCATTTGTTACTCCTTATAAGTTTCTATCATAACCTCAGAATATGAAAAAGAATTGCCTAGGAGGAGCAAGATCCATAGGTGCTTACATCACCTGCCTAGTGCCTTGGAGGGAACATTAGGTAGAAATACTGTGAGGTCTTCTGAGCCACCCTATGCCTTGTAGAGGCCTCTGGAGAAGTGGGGAGGTAAGTAAAAATGAAAATATTCTTTCTCTTGAGAGAATGACCTTTGCATTCCTTCTGTGGTCATTCAGGGCAGCGACGACCAAGGGGTTATAAAAATCTAACTCCCACAAATTTTGCCTCCAGGCTTCCCTTTCCTCTCAGTCAGATACCCTCTTGTAGGACTTCAAGTCTGACCCAGGAATCCTTGATTAAGAGTCAATTTTCCATGTGCTTTGAGTAAAAGATTAATTCACTAATGCCAACACCTCCATGAATATTTTTTACATGCTCAATTTTCTTCAGAGTTTGAAAATTCGTGGCTGTTTAAAGGAGAACATGGCCTTAGTCTTCCTAGGTTTTCCTTGTTGTAGGAAAATTACACCTGTCCACCTGCAGCATGGTTATTCAATTCCATAGCTGAGGTCTTGGACCTTCATATTGTGATGGTGTCTCTTTTCCCCTCCCAAGAAGAGCTTCCTTAAATTCCTAATCTCCTTGAGATTCGGGTCTGTCTCGCCTCTCAGTAATGTTTACCAGAATCAAGTACCTCAGAATTCTGATAACTAGAGATTTATCTGCTTTCATTAGGTTCTATGGGTGGCTTTGCTTTGTCTTTCTAAATATCATTTATTTGCATCAGAATATGATGCTATATTATCTAAAATTTAATTTGACTTGAATGTAACAAGTTTTTCAAGAATAATCTGGGAGGAATCTCTTTCCCACATCACAGTGGATTGGTTACTGAAGCTTGTTACCATTCATGTGTGATTATTTTAATATCAATTACTGCTTCCCTAATAGGATGCAAATCATAATCCTATCGCTTCAGGAAGAATATGATCTAAAATTGGTAACTTTTAGCTTGGTAACTGATCCTTATCCTAGAGCTTCTAAGAAATGCTTTCTTCTCTCTTGAAGAAAAAGCACGGTCTTCCTGTGGAAGGAAGGGTTTAAATACTATCCTATCATTTATTTTAGCCCTATAAATTCCAGTGAAGCCTGGGCTGAGAAGGATGATATTCTCATTTGAAACCTCAGGACTGACTCAGAAGCATGAGTGTTGGAAATGTTTGTCCTGCTGCCTTCACTGCAGTCTTTAACCCTGGGTTGCAGTGATTTATACACCATGCTGATGGACCAAAGTGAAGGCTCCCAAGGCTATTTGGAGTGCACTTTCCTACAGCTGTCTATGAAAATCTTGTGTGAGCCTCATCCTGCCAACCCCCCCATGGAACAGCCTAGGATGTACTTTACCTGCCTAATTGTCCTATCTCAGAACTGGGGTCTTTCCCATCCAGAGTACTGAGATTGGCTGAGTGGGATTATTTTCTGTATACTGAGACTTTGACTAATGCCCAGGCAAGTCCAAAGGATGTTGACTGAGTGGGCAGTATATTGGGGTCCTGGACCACTCCAGTCTTCCTCCAAGGCTGGTATAACTGGAATCTGATCTCTGGTCTTCATCACAATGTCAGGAGATCCTCCTTCCAAAGGTTTTCCTTTTGGTACTAAGTGTCATATCTTAAAGGGTGGAGCACTCAAGTGACAGTCTGTCTGATCTGTGGCTTTTTTCCACTTGTGGTTACTGAGAATGTGGGTCCGCATGTATTAAAACCATATGTCGAAGGTCATAGAGGGAACCTGAACTTGAACAACCCTCCTCATCCACCAGAGATCTGTGTAGTCAGATCTGAGTGGCTTTCTTGCATCCACACTCAGTGTATAGTGATATCCTCAGGGATGACACATTTGTTACTTGGGTCTTTATAAGTAATTCATCTGCATAAGGTGAGCACTTGCGTTTAACTAGGTAAAAGCTCTCCTGCACTGTTTCTAGTCCATGACTGTCCAGGTGGGTTGGTGGCCTTTTTGTCCATGCCATAATAGGCCAAAAACAGCCTTGAATAATCACAGCTCTTCTGCCAGATTACCCAATGTCTGTTTTCTGGTATGCTTTCTAGGTTTTCTTACTGTCTGCTAGTGGTTTGGAAGCATTCCCCTCCATCAAGTAACCTAATTCCTGTGGTTTGGTGTCTATTAGCTCCTGAGTTCCTCCAAGAGTTATATCTTGAAGTTCCTCACCCCCACCTTCCTCCCACCCCCATATCCACAATCTGTCATAACTTTTTTTTTTTTTGTCTCTGGCATAAATCCTGTGAAGTCTTAGACAACATCTGGACAGTTTTCCCCAGTAGGAATTTGTTGTAAGCTTGACAACTTTCTTGGCTTTTTCTGTAACATTGACATCTTGAATCTGGAAAAAGTCTTTCCAGACTTTTATGATCTCTCTATTGGGGTTGCTTCCATAACACTGATGATACTTTCCAGAGTACTAGGTTTAGATGGCTCACTCGCTTTCATGGTCCTCATGACCCCCTGATCTAGCGACTAACTTAGAGACGTGTTTGGGGAAAGTAGAATAATTCAGTGCTCTTGGTATTGAACTCCTGGGGTTCTGGGTGGCCGGGGGGCATTGTCCGGTATCAAAAGAACTTTAAAAGGCAGTTCCTTACTGGTAAGGTGCGTCCTGATTTTAGGGACAAAGCATCGATGGAATCAATGCAGAAAAAGTGTTCTGGTCATGCAGGCCTTTTGTACAACCAGAAGACTGGCAGCTGGTGTGTATCTCTTCCTCAGGGCTCAGATGTTTTTGGCCTTACAGATAAGGGCGATCTGGAACAGAAACCTGACTGCATTTGTGCGACACAGTTAGCCTATCCTCTTCTGTCTTCAGTGCTGGGGGTGCTTGCTTTTCTTCCTTACTAATGTCCTTTGGGGCGTTTTTCCTCCCAGAATAGGACACTTTTGTCTGTATTAAAAACAAGTTCAGGCAGATATCCTTTCTTTGACTTTCTTGATGGCTCCTGGGAACTCATCTTCTACCTCTTTGTGAGCAGAAGCTGCTTCTCCTGTTACATTGACCTTTCTTAAGCTAGACCTCCTCCTAAACTTATCAAACCATCCTTTGCTGGCCTTAAATTCTCCAGCTTTATATCTTTTACCTTTCTTTTGCCTTCAGTTGTCCTGTAATAACTTTTTCTCGAGTCATATTAGTCTATAGTATGCTTTCCTTCCAGCCATCCTGCACTTATAAAGTTGCATTTTCAATACAGGATAAAAAGGCACTTGGCAAAAAGCTCGAGGTTTCCAATGCCTGCTCGTGTAACCATAATCTACTACAGTACAGCTAAAGCAGTTTAACTTTTTCTTGTAATGTTCTGAATTTTCTCTGCTTCTTGGGATCACTTCCAGTATTACTAGTAGTACTTTGTATGGTTCCTGTGGTGTTACTCCAGGTTTCTGGTATAGCACTAAACATGATAAAAAATATGCGAGAACCACAAAAATCACTGTTTTACTACTATGCCAATTTACTGGAGAGACCAACCTATCATGCAGAGATGATTACCATTACATGGCATGTTAAATAGATACTTGAGACGCTTGAGCTCACTGCATGGCAACAGGAGGTGGCCACAAAATTATTGCATGAATACAGTATGGACTAAAGTTATCTTTATACAGTTATAACTTAATACTACATCTTCAGGTTTACGTTTCAGCTGTGGTGCCACATATGGCTGTTTGTGCGTGTGATAAACTTTTTATAATTTTTGTGTATTATGGCGTATATGATAAAATAGTATCTGTCATGCATTCATGAGATAGGTAACTTTTTAAGTTCTTGATGTTTCAAGGCTATGCAGTGTAAGTTTTTTTTCCAATTGTTGCACATCTCAAAGTTTTACCAATAAAATCAAATATTTTTGGATATACTTGACAAAATATCCATGCAGCTCAAAGCCATGTTTTTCAAGGGTCCTCTGTTTCTAGTTTGTTAGAAGAATCCTAGATATTTGATATTTGACTTAAAAATTCTTTTTAAATTCCAGTTAACATAGTATAATTGGTTTCAAAGGTACAATATAGTGACTCAATACTTTCCTACAACATCCAGTGCTCTAACCAGTATACTCCTTAATCCCCATCCCCTATTTAATCCATCTCCCTGCCTACCTCCCCTCCAGTAACCATCAGTTTGCTCTCTTTAGTTAAGAGCCTGTGTATTGCTTGGCCTCTTTTTCCCCTTTGCTTATTTTTTTTTCTTAAATTCCACATGAGTGAAATATACGCTAAGCAATGTGAGTCAAAGACCAATACCATAACACACTTTAGCTCTATCCAAGTTGTTATAAATGGCAAGATTTCACTTTTTTTGGCTGAGTAATATTCTGTGAATGTGAGTACATCTTTATAAATGCATCAATTAATGGAACACTTGGGCTGTTTCCATAATTAGGCCACTTTATTGTTTTTAAAACATCTTGAGTTTATTTTATTTTTTTAATAGTTTATTGTCAAATCGGTTTCCATATAACACCCAGTGCTTCTCCCCACAAGGGCCCCCCACCATGACCATCACCCCCTCTCTTCCTCCCCCTCCCCCTTCAGTCCATGGTTCATTTTCAGTATTCAGTAGTCTCCCTTGATCTGTGTCCCTCACTCTCCCCCGCTCTCTTTCCCCCTTTCTCTCTCCATGGTCCCCTGCCAGGTCTCTCCTGTTAGACCTATGAGTGCAAACATATGGTATCTGTCCTTCTCTGCCTGACTTATGTTGCTTAGCATGACACCCTCGAGGTCCAACTTGCTATCAGCAAGAGCCTGATGCAGGGCTCAATCTCATAAACCTATGGGATCATGACCTGAGCTAAAAATCAAGAGTCAAATGCTTAACTGACTGAGCCATCCAGGTGCCCCCATAATTAAGCTATTTTAGATAATGCTGTTATATGAAATCAGGATACATGTATCCCTTTGTGTTTTGTATGTTTTAGTAGTGCAATTGCTGAATCACAGAATTCTATTCTTAACTTTTGAGGGAACTTCATACTATTTTCCACAGCGGCTGTGCCAGTTGGCATTCCCACCAACTGTGTAAGATGGTTCCCTTTCTCTTTATCCTCACCAATACCTATTGTTTCTTGTGTTTTTAGCTAAAATGTGTGTCTTAATGGAACTGGCACTGACTTGTGGTGAGGGGGGTAAAGGAGACATGAAAGAGTATAAAGCAGGGAAATTTTCTGTGGCTGTCCTTAGTATACTAGTTCTGTAGGCTCCTGGCCTTTAGATGATAACCTACATGAGTATTAAGAGTAAAACAGGGAGACCAGGGATTCTTAAGTGTTTCCATTGACCTGTGCTCAACTTGGGGCACAGCATGATCTGGGGAAAGCTGGTTTGATACTTATCTGAACCCCCCTGAGACTGTGATTAACAAATGTGGGAGAGGAGGCACTCTAAGAGAAAATAAAAATGTGGACAATGAGGAAAAGAGGGATCTTCCCCCCCCCCCCTTAACAGGGAAAGGTAAATCCCTGACCTCCGGTCTGTTTAAAACCAAGTTTATCCATTAAAGTTGTCTAGAAGTGTCATTCTGTTGATGGGTCTTTCGTGAGGATTTGCATAGCTGTATCTGAGCCATACTGAAAATGAGTATGGGCTCCATCAGGTGGAACACTGGGCGGAAAAAGCTATTACAATCCTGAGATCCTCTTCCTTGAAGGTGTAGGGTTGTACAATTTAACCCAAGTCTCAGAAAATGAGACTTCCTGCAAGAACTGGAAACCCCACACATTTTGGCAGGTTTGCCTTCGGTGGAGAAGCCCAAGGTGAATTCCTACATTAGAGGCATAATACTTATTTTTTCCTTATGTTGATATAGCTAATCTTCTGTGTGCATTTTCACCCTATTTGCTCTTTATTGAAAGTACCTTGGTAACAGTACCATTGTCTTAAAGGGTCCTCCTTGAAATAGAAATGGGGAGAACTTTTAGTTCCTTGTGGCTGGCTGTGCTTAGAATTCCTTTGTTAGTTTCCCCATCTTCCCAAGGACATTACGTGGGACTCACTCATGTAAGAAGCTGGCACTAGTGATACCATATGCAGTCTTTTGCAACTTAATGTAGTTGCTCTTTAAGTCCAATTACAGGCCTACCTGTTACTGACCTGAACTTTGCATTGCTAATGGTGTTCCATGGAGATCTCTACAAATAAGGGAGAAGGCTAGGTTGGACCATGACAAACTGATTATTTCTAGGAGTCTTTCCTATAAGAGCTTCACCCATCGTCGCTTCCAAATTTGAGTGAAAATAAGAAACAATAAATTACATTTTATAAAAGACATTAAGAGACCTATTTCCTCTTAAGTAATTTCCCACTAAAGTATAATTCAATAACTTACCTGAAATACTAGGTGGCCTATATTTAGAAGCTAAAGTCTGCAATAAAGGCAGTGGATTTCTATCTGGGCCTCCTTTTTCCTAAGCTTCCCTATACAACCTCATCTAAAAGAAAACAGCAGTACTTCGAGCTGACCTAAACAGGGAGACATGAAAAATGAGGATCATTCCTATGACTTAGGTAGGTTCTTCATGAGACCATTTGTTTTGAGGCTGTCTCTGTTGTCTGCAGTTAGGGGTCAGGATCTAGGAATTGGTCATGGGATAGGAGAATCTGATACATCGTTGTACATGTAAAAGGTACTTCAGTAACATTGGCTTGGTAACTTGTGGAAACACAGGATGGATGTTTTAAGGGCCAAGTGAATCCTTTGCTGGTGAAGCCTTTGGGATTTTGACGGTCACTGGCTCCCACAGAGCCATCAGTGCCCTGTGGGTTTTGTCTATGGTGCTGTTTCTTTCCCTTTGGATTGAGAGGTACATGGACTTTCTTGTGTTATAGCTTGCCTGTGGAAAACAGGTTGTTCAACAAGGTCACATACCTAAACCTGTCTGGAAGTTCTTCAGAAAGACATTGGTGGATGATGTACCTTGGAAATCACTCAGAGGAAGGGAAGGCATTTCCATTCTTATAAAGCACATAAATCCCCCCACTGAAGTAGAAGTGAGGTCATATCCCTTTCCTCTATATCTGATGGACAGGTATGTGGTATCCTTTCCCAGATAGAAATCTTCCTTGGCCGTCCTTTTGGTAATTGCTCTGCAGTGCCTGATAAAGACTGAAGGTAACCAGACAGAAGAAGAGGGGATCTCAGAGGAACCTATATCTCCATAACTTCTCTAACAACAACATTGTAGTTCCTTGTGGATCAACAGAATAAAGATTTCTCTGCTAGGTCTCAGTGGTGTCAGGTAATTAGCTTCTGGCTATGTTAGATAAATGAAGTCATGTCTGACCTTTAGGATCCTGTACTTGAAAAGGTAATAGTTTCTTCGGTGTCCTTTTTGAGTCCATGAGCAACTATCTCCAGGAATAGCCAGTGACGTGTGGCTATAGCATGGTGCATATTCTATGGTGTCCAGTGGACTAGAACATCTCAGCAAATAGCTCCTATAGATTTCATGTGTCCTGGCTACATTTGAAGGGGGGAAATGGTGCTGGATTTAGAAGTCTGCAACTTACATATCAGGAACCTGTTGTCACTGGACAGAGGACAGGTTCTGAACTAAGGTTTGGCTGTTTCCCACTTAAATTCATACTCAAGAGACATGGTGATGCAAACGGAAAGGTTGCTTTGTTCTGGAGGCCAGTAACCTATAAAAATGACTGACTAACATCCCAAAGACCATCTTGCCCCTCCAGGTGAAGCAGGGAGTTTTTTAAATTTATTTTTGGGGGAGAGAGACGGTGTGAGCAGGGGAGGGTCACAGAGGGAGATACAGAATGTGAAGCAGGCTCCAGGCTCTGAGCTAGCTGTCAGCACAGAGCCCGATGCGGGGCTCGAACTCATGAACCGTGAGGTCATAACTTGAGCTGAAGCCAGATGCTTACCTGACTGAGCCACCCAGGCACTCCTGGGGCTTACTTTTAAAGGACCCAGTCCCTAGATTCCAGAACTGAAATCTGTGTGTTTGGAAAAAAGTAGGTGCATAGAATCAAACTCCACGAAGCAATGGCATCCATGGCAGTGGTTTTCAATTGTGACCAGGCCTTTATTTTCTGGGAAAGTCTGAGTCCTTTGTTCAAGCTTATTGGTCTGTAAAATCTCAAAGTTCTACAAATAATAAGGGGCTTAAGTATGCAAGCAGAGTGCCTAAACTTGAAGCAAGTTAACCTTGAAGACCAGTTGAAGCCTTAAACAGTGTAACTTTAACACCAGTTAACACTATTGTGAGTTGTTAGTCGGTCCCTCCAGATCCCCCGTGCTCATGTGCCCTAAGCTTTACAGGCCTCAGAAGCCAGTTACACATTTGGAATGGGAAGTGGCACAATTTTAAAGTAAAAATAGCCAGGTCTGAGAGAAGGTTCTAGGATGACCCAGACAAAGGGAGTTAAAATGTATTTGCTATGATTCTAAGTTCTCATCTTGTCTCCTTTTGTCCTATTCCTCCAACTTCTCATTCACTCTGCTCTTCTCCTATCTCTCTGCTTCTACAACTATTTTGACAGACTCTGCCTACAGGACTCTCCTTTCGGAGTAGGATTCTACCTGCCAACCCTGCTGTAGACCCCCTAGGTCATCCTTGAACACTTGCCTGAAACTCCTATTGTGGGTGTGAGAGGTGTTTTCCATTCATAAGTATTTTTTGTGAAGTCTTAGGTGGAAGCATTAACCTTTTGATATCCTAGATGGGGGGCTAGCTCCAACTTCTCCCTGGACACTCACTGGACCTTGACTATCTGGCAAGAATTACCGAAGGCCTTGACATTCAGGCTTTTACCTCAGGCTCATACCCCTTGAGTTCAGAGAGCTGGCTCTCCAGTCAGTGGAAGTTGATCTCCTATTAGTACAATGTTTTCATTGATTCAGGGTCTTTATCTGAAAGTGGTAATACTTACACAGGATGGCCTCTTTTGATCTGTGGATTCCATTTTCCACTGGCTTTGGTTACTGTGTCTGAAAATGTGTATTAGAGTAAGAGCTCAAACGTGGATCACATCTCCATCCTGTTAGCAAACAGATTTTGCTATATAATGGGTGATCTTTGCCACATGCCAGCTGTACCTCCTGGGGGTATGCATAGGAAATACAGGACTGAATATAAGAAAGTTGCACCCAGGTGTTTCTGAAGTTTGTCTCTTGATACTTCTGACAGACAGGCTGAGGACACAGCAGCAGCACATGGCTCTGGGTAGCCAGGCCCTGGAGACATGAAGCAGTGCTCTGTTCCAGTGGTCCCAGTGCTACCCACCCCCCACCCCCCGCTTGGGCCTCACTATATCCTGTGAGGTAATTACGTGTGTCTCTTTAGGTAAGGTAGGTGCTGTACTTGTGCCTTCCCAGATTAATCCTTTTCTAGTTGCGCTTGGTGGTGTTTTTCTGGGGAATGGGTTTTTGATGTCTTGGGGGATGGGTCCCTTGGGAGAAAACCCTTATCTGACTGTTAGACCTGCTGTCCTGGTGCATGTGATAAGCATTCCACTTTTCTGGGACACTCAGCTGACTGAAGAGTGATCCTCCCTAGCCAGATCTGAGCAGGCTCATTCCCATCACACGCCAGGTTTACTGTCAGTAAAATGGGAGTCTTCCGTGGAATTGGGTCTCTGCTCCTCAGTGATAAGCACAATATGAGCCCAGGGAGGCTGTGTCCAGACAGAAGAGCTTCCTATTCATGATGTCGAGCTACATTTGATGGAAGAAGATGGTCCTGCAGGTAGAATATGGTGCTTGTAAAGTCCAGATCAGGGACACTTTGATATCCTTATTGGTCTTTCCAAAGTACCCACTCAGTTTCAGGTTTCCTAAAATGTAGAATTTTCAGACCCCATTTGCAAGATGATACTGAAGGCAGCTCGGTGTTAGGTAAAAACCCACTACATCTGGGGAAGTCTTTACTCTTCCCCATACAGGGAAAGAAGATTGTGTTGCCTTTTCTTGCTGGCATGAATTGGTATTTTAAAGTAACATACTCTTTTCAGAGAAAAGACTGATTTGGTCTAGGACATTTCACATTCTCCTTCAACTCCCATTATATCTAATGAGGCTACACTGTCTTTCCATTTGAGCCTCCCGTAGTTGAGTCAGAAGGGAGACTGACTTTCCATATATGTAAAGCTTGGCAGAAGCTAACTTAGTGGCACAGGTTGAATAGACCCTGCCCAGATGCTCTCAGGGGATCCTTCCAAAGTTGTTGCTTTGACTTCTGTCTAGGGGTCAGTCTGTGGAGAAGGGGTGAAGGAAATTTTCTTAAAGGTAAATTCCTGAGCTCTAGTCTGTTTAGACTCAGGCTTACCTGTTAAAGATGTTTGGAAACTGTCTATGGAGCACAGTGCTCTGTCTAGATTTGCGTAGCTGTATCTGAGCCACACTGAAGATTGGTACTAATTTCATCAGGTAGGACATTGAAAAGATACTACCTAGGATCTTCTTCCCTGAGGAAGGTGTAGACAGACTAATGTGTGTCTCAGAATATGAAGACCCTACAAGGTCCAGAGAGCCGCATCCTTGTCTGATGGTTCTCTTGAGGTATTGAATCTCTTTACGGAGGCAGGAACCCTTCAGGTACCAGGAGACTCAGGTGCGTGAGGGTCCTATGCATTGGGAAGTCCAGGACTCCTGGGATGAATGTTTGCAGCAGGTAGTTAATGGGACTTCTCCCTTCTTCCACTGAAGCAATCTGGTACTTCTAAAGAGGGCTGTAGCTGAATTCTGGACTGCTGCTGTCTCCATTACATGTAGCAGTGCTTGAAATAATGACTCCAAGATGGAGTTGAAGTCGTTTTTTCAGATCATCCAGTCTGGATGTGGGCTTGCTGAGCACATCTCTATATAGACTTCATCTGTAAAGACTCTGTGGCCCAGGTGGGCATACTGAGGCTCTGCTGTCACATTCTTCCAGGGCTGTACAAGTCCAATTAGCTGGGTCACTTCTCAATTTTTGACTCAATTTACTATCTCAAGTGACCTTTGAAGTCTCACCTTATACCCTTATATATTCCTCCAGAGCATCTCCTTTTAGTTAGTGGCTCTCACTTCTGTTAAGGCTAAGGTGGTGGAATCGGGAAACATTTGCTATTACATGCAGGACTCTAAAATGGTGCCCAGGATCTGCCCCATCGTGTTAGGACCAAAATTAGATGACCTTGCAATACATGGGTTATGGGATTTTGCAGATGTATTGCAGTCCCATATCAGAAGAACTTAAATAGCCAAAAGGGAGGTTATTCTGGCTAGGCCTGACTTATTTAGTAAGAAATCCTTAATTTTAAACTTTAACATTTATTCATTTTTGAAAGAGCACAAACAGGGAGGAGCAGAGAGAGAGGGAGACACAGAATCCAAAGCTGACTACAGGCTCTGAGCTGTCAGCACAGATCTGACCTGGGGCTTGAACCCACAAACTGGGAGATCATGACCCAAGCCAAAGTCACTCAACTGACTGAGCCACCCAGGTGCCCTCCCCCCCAAATCTTTTTTAAACATTTAGCATTGAGAGACTGAGTGTATGTGGGGGAGGGGCAGACACACAGAGGGAGGCACAGAATCTGAAGCAGGCCCAGGGTCTCAGATATCAGCACAGAGCCCGATGTGGGGAACCCATGAACTGTGAGATCATGACCTGAACTGAAGTTGGCCATTTAACTGACTGAGCCACCCAGATGCCCCAGTAAGAAATCTTTAAAGAGATCTTAGGTATTTGCTGAGGAGGCGCTCTCCCACTCTTTCTTTGATTAACGGGACAGTGACAGAATTGTGCCAGCAACTGATCTTACAAGTGATACTTTGGCTAGTCCATCCTCCAGATGGAAATGTAGTACAGCTATCAGTTTTGCCTCTTGGGACACCCTGAGAAAATCAGTTAAACTGTGCCCAGAATCTGAGCTATAGAAACCACAGGATAATAAGCCCTGTCTTTAGCCACTATGTAGGTGGTGGTTTGTTATAGAGAAACAGAATAGAACTTGGCTAAAGCCGTGGTTTAGCCTACTCCAGGGTCTCCAGAGCTGGTGCTGCAAGTGGAGCTGCCTTTCTGTCTGTGACTGACTCCACAGGAAGCACTTGATTGGGATTCCACCCCCCCCCCCAGAGTGACAAATGAGCATGAATGATCATATTTTACCTTGTCATGTTGATAGGGCACAGCTATATCTCCTGTTTCCACCTTATCTGCTTCTCACTAAAAGTATCTTGGTGACATCATTGGGGTCTTCCACTGAATAGAATTGGGAGGATTTTATGCTCTTAGATCCTGGTTATTTATGTTGGAATTCCTTCTCCATCAGATTATGACCATCTCCTTTGTTCCTTTTCCCATCTTGTATGAATATGAAATGAAAGCAATTCCTTGTAGAAGACCATATTTGGGGGTGAAAACATTTCCCTCTGAACGCAGTAATCACTGTGACCAAAGATCGGGATTATAATCCCCCCTTATATCTGATAGCTGTGTGATGTAAACTCTGCCTTTCTTTGAATGTTTGATCAGTGAGAGGTAACCCTCCAGTTTGAAGAGTTGCTCATGGGGTTAATTTCCACTACGGCCATTTTCAGAGGATTAGTCTCCAATGGGATTGGACCATTTTCTTTTCACAGTCCTCTTAAGGAGAGCATCATGCCGACCTGCATCACTCCTATAAAGGAGCACAAATGACACCATATGTTCAGCCCTTTAACTTGACGTAGCTGGGGATATACTACATGTTCCATATTGACATGACTTTGTTCCCTCTGTTCCATGAGGCTACCTGTAAATAAAATATGTAGACTTTTATAGATCACCTAGGCTCAGACCATGAAGAATTGTAGGTTTCTAGGATTCTTCCCTGTAAGATTCTCTGTCCACCCACACCTCCAAATCTGAATAATGTACACATGTAAGCTGTATGTTTGCAGAAGAAATTAGTGAAGAGATCTATTCCCTTGTTCAGTAGCACAGAGCAATCTCCCACCAAACTGGAAATGAGAGGTCTATTCTTCACCTGAAATTATAGCTAACTTAGAGTGAAATTTGAGAAGTCAGCCAGAATGTGGTTACTCTTCAGTGGATTTATGTCTATTTTTTTCCAACTTTCTCCATGTGGCCTGATCTAGAAGGAAACATTTTTACTTGCAGCTAAAGAGAGGATGTGAAAAGGACAACTGTTACGTTAGAGTTGTATGTGTTCCTCATGAGTCAACTTGTGTAAAGCTGACATCCCTATTCTCAGTTATCTGGGACCACAGAAACAAGGACTGTTCATGGGTGTGGGTAAAATGATGCCTGCTCTTCAAGATTGTTCCCTTTTACAAAGGGGTGGGCTCCCTCTTCCAATGTTCTTATTGACTAGAGAAGGTATCACAAAACAGGAGTGTACCTTGAAGGGTCTTGTGTATTTTCTACATCGTATCATTGAATGTCCCAGCAAAAATCTATTCTCACATTCATGGCCATGAGCTACATCTGAAGGGAGAAAATGGTCCCAGTGGTTATAAGACCATGTTCTTGACCCACAGAGACATCCAAGTCCCTATCATTCCCGAAGGAGTTACCTATTCTCATGTGATCCAGAATGGTGGTCTTCAATCATTAACCACACAGGTGGAATGGAAGGTGGCTCAGAGTTAACCTGAAAAATAGCCACATCCAGGGAAGAGGGATGTAGGTGTACCAAAACAGATGGAAGGGGTTTCTATTTCTTGTTTTCTAATTTTATTCAGTTCTTTGAAGGAAAATATCTCCCCGATGCACTATGTTAAACAAGGGATCTAGAAGATGTCACAGAGCACCCTAGCCTCTGCAGACTCGCATACCCATTTCAGAAGAATGCCCGTGCTCTCAGGTTTTCCTTTTAGTAGGAAAGGTACAGATCAATGATACTGCAGCAAGGATATTTCAGTTCCATAACTTAGGTCTCTGACATCCATTTTCTTGTGATGGTGTCATTTTCCCACTAAGATAAGTTTCATTATAGATTTCCTCAGGCCATTCAGACTTGTTCCTACCTCTGTGTCTTAGTGCTGTCTGCCAGAATTGAGCAAGTTAGAATTCTGCTTACTGGGCATAATTTTAATTGGATAGAATTTGACACAATTTAAGGTAGACAGTAGTAGCGTACACAGTATGGTTTTATTGATGCGTATGCATCGCAGTATGGTTTCCATTATGATTTTCACATATACTTAAAGTGCAGTGTTATCTATAGTCCACATACTGTACACTAGATCCCGATGGCTCACTTAGTATCCATTACAAGTTGGTGCCTTTACAGCTCAGTCTTTCATCCTTATTCCCTCATAACCATTGTTTTACTCTCTGGTGGTGGTGAGATTTTGGTTTTGAGTTAAGATTTCACGTATAAGTGATACATGTATTAGGCTTTTTCTGACGTCTCTCATTTTACATAATGTGCTGAAGTTCCATCCGTGTTGTTGCAAATGGCAGGATATCCTCCTTTCTCATGGCTGAATAATATTCCATTGTGTGTGTGTGTGTGTGTATATATATATATACACAACATACATCTTAACTGTTGATCCATCAGTAGGCATCTGGGTCATTTCCACATCTTGGCTATTGTGACTAATGCTGTGGTAAATGAAAGTGTGTACGTGTATTTTTATCTGTAAAACTTTCACATTTCTTTCATTTTCTTTGGGTATACTCCCATAAATGGGATGACTGGACTGTATGGTAGTCCTGTTTTTAATTTTTTGAGGAGCCTTTATATTGTTTTAGTGGTTAGACCAATTCACATTTCCATCAACATAAATGTTCCTTTTCACCACATCCTTGCTCAAACCTCCCTCTTGACTTTGGTATTAGCAATTCTAACAGGAGTGAGGTGCGCTCTCGCTGTGGCTTTACTTGTATTTCCCTGTAGATTGATGAGCATCTTTTCATGTGCCTATTGGCCTATTTTAATGTCCTCTTTGAAGAAATGTATATTTGTTCCTGTTTTTTAATCAGATGACTTTTCTGTTCTTTATAGATTTTTAAATATATCCCCCTTATTCAATATATGGTTTGCAAAACATTTGATCTGTAGATAAAAATCAACACACAGAAATCAGTTGCATTCACTTACACAAATGATGAATCAAAATATTCAAAATAGTTCCAAAAACAAAATTAGTGTACAACATCCCCCTGTCCCCTTGTACTCTGAGGACCCCTGGTGAGGGGGTCTTAAATGAGTGATGAGAAAACATTCTACCCCTTTGCCACACTTTGGCCCTTAGTTTTCTCTTATGCCTTTTGAGACTCCTTCATGTGATCTTCAGCCACATTCATTCCATTGCATGTATTTCCCCACATTACTATATTAATGCTGAGTAATTCCTTCTATGTTTTGTCTATACCTTTTGGGCTAATACCCACTCATTTGTCTGACAATATTGACTGTATACTTTAATTTCTCAATCTATTAATCTTTTTAGAGTATAGGATAGGTTAAAATATGTTGTCTTTAAGGTGACTCTTGGAACTTGAGTTATTGTAACTATTCTTCCTGAACATGTGTAGTCACAGTGATGCTAGATTTAAAATTTCTTCTAATGGACTAAGCTATATTCACCATGGCAGAATATCATTTTGTACTGTACCTGAATGTCTTCCAAAGCTGGGATGTTTCAGTTGCTGCGCCTTGAAATTTTCCCCAGAAGCAGCAAATCCCTAAATGTTAGAAGGTTAGATTGGATGCTCTCTAACTTTCCTTAATTCCTTTGGCACCAGCGATTATTACACTCTGACTGGTGGAAGACAATGCTCATCTTAGACCACATTATACCTTCTTTTCTGTGTTCAGGCTTATTTGAAAGATCTGGGATGAATTATAGAACCATCACAATTCCACAGTGTCACACTGCTGGGACAAACTGAGCTGGTGTCCAAACCACAAGCCAGAGATCTTTTTCTCAGCAGGAGAAGCAGTAGTTGGTCAAAACTTCTAGTTCCTTTTGAGGTTTACTATTGGTGATGCTTTTCTAGGAAGAATGGCTCAGAGGTCATGAGAAATGGCTGTAATAAGAGGAAAATAATGCTGGAACTTTTTTGATAAGGAACATGCTGTAGGAGGAGGAGGATTTCCCCTCCTGGTGACTCTGCTGGTCAACAAGCCTGAATGAAGCAGAAAGCTCACAGATCTGAAGTATGAAGAATCCTGCACCAAGAGTGCACCTGGTGGCCCAATGGATCTGTGTCTCCAACAGTGTTTGGATGGAACAGACCCAAGAATGTCCCTTGTAGTCTCTTCAGTCTACAATCTCCTTCCCAGTAGCAATCTTTAAAACCATGCTTAGCCATCCTTTGGCCTTCAGAAGTAGAGAACACCATTTTTTTTTTTTGAGCCTTGCTCCTTATTGACAATCAATCATGAGCTGCCACATCCATCAGAAGTGTTCCACTCAAGTGGAAGCTGCTATCAACCATCTGGTCAACATGCATCTTGAACCTCCTGCACATCTCCCTGGGCTTCTGTTTCAACTGTGATGATATACTCTAGACAATGTGGACTACTTCTTTCATGAGTTGGCCAAGGAGTAATGTGAGGGTACCTAGCATCATTTAAAGATAAAACAACATGGTATCCAAGATGTGCAGAAGCCATCCCAAGATGAGCAGGTAAAACCCTAGACACCATCAAAGGTGCCATGGTCCTGGAGAAGAATCTGAACAAGGCCCTTTTGGATCTGTATGCCACGAGTTCTGTCCATGCAGACTCCTGTCTGTGTGACTTCATCGGGAGCCATTTCCTAGATAAGGAGGTGAAACTAATCAAGAATACGGGCAATCACCTGATCAGAATCTGCAGGTGAGCAGCCCCAAGCTGGGCTGGCTAAGACTTTGAGAGATTCACCCTCAAGTAAGACTAGGAGCTCTGGAACCCAGCAGCCTTTGAGGGATCCCCCTGGTATCCTCCCTGGGGTCAGGACTGCTGCCTGAGGCCCTCCCTGAAGCCACTAGGCAGCTTTTTATCCATTCTAGGGCTTCTCCCAAGCCATGGGCCAAATGGAAATAATAAACCTTTTTGTTGGAGGGGGGAGTTGATATAGCTTAGCTTCTCAAAATGGTGAAACTGGTGGGATTTCAACCAGTGGGCAGAGTTTACTTGGACCTCAGATGAGACCACTGCCAGCCTGGGGTGCCTTGTGTCCTGATCTCCTTCATAGAAGGTACCAGATCCATTCAGCCTAGGCAATTGTGCTGAGGGGGGAGTTTGAGTTGCTAATGTTTCCAAAGAAACAGATTTGTGACCTCGTAACTGCCTTCTTGTGTGTACTTGGAACTCTTCATGCCTTAAACAGAAGCACTGTAAGCCTATTTAGAATCATCAATGGTAAGCTGTAGTGATGAAGTCTTGGTCTGTCACAGCTCCACTCATTAATTCCTTCTTTAGCTCCCAGTAAAGTACTTGAGTTTTCTTTTGTGTATTAGTTTTTGCTACCTTCTACTTATTTCTTATCCAAGAATAGAGCTTTTCAGAATACTTCCACTTCAGCTAGTCATCTTTGTCATCACTGGTCTATTATACCTTGGTCCTACTGCTGGTGACTGTTCTCCTTGATGTTGTCTCAGGATGGAAAGTTAGTCTTTTTGTTGGAGTCACTGAGAATGGAATCCATGAACCCAGGGTTGCTCACTGGGTTTATTCAGTTCAGCCAAATGGCCACTCCCAAAGAGCCAGAGGTCCTCGGAAGAGAGAGCTCTGCCCAGCAAAACTCAGGGTTTATATAGGCCAGGGCAGCCAATCACAGGTTTATAGCATTCTGTTGTGGTCAAACACCGAAGGGGAGTGACCAGATGACTTTCACCTGCCAACTTCACCTTTTCCAGGTGGGGGTGTTTAACAAAATCTTGAAACAGATTTATCCTGGGGTAGGGCCTAATTGCTCCGTCTTTAATTATTTACCAGAATGTAAGTGGGGAAGCAAAACAATGGTTAGTATTTAGGATTCTATTAGACCCAAGGGGGTAGGTTCTTACATTCCCCACTGATTTTTTTTTAGGTCTCCGGTTAATCTTACACCAGAGTTTCAAGGTCTAAGGGTAGGTTAGTTTTTACTGTCTTTAGAGAACCTACCCTAGATCTAGTGTGGGCCATAAAGATAAATAAGGGCCCAATTAAGGCAGATAGCCCAAGGGACCATTTGAATGAGGATTGAAACCAACCATTATTTGACTCTATACCTAGGTATGCCTTGTGGACAAATGTTAGGTCCAGTTTTGGGGACAGTAACTGACTTGTATCAACTGGCTCTCACAATCAATGCACCAGTCTTATCTTTGTTGGGTTGGATGTCTTCATGACTCTCCATGGTCTGTCATCCTTGATCATCTCAGGGTGTGCTGTTTTGATGCGGGATCCACAGGGTGTCCTGTGACCTTCACTGCCGTTGGGGTAGCCACGACGACTGGGTATGGTCCTTTCCACCGAGGCTCTGAGGAGCCTGAATTAAGCCTGTGAATGAAAACCAAATCCCCAACTTTGTGAGAGTGAGCAGGTGGATCAGTGGGTTTTATCTGCCCCTCTTGGATCTCCTTATGGAGCTGAGCCTGGATCAGCTTTAAGGCCTGTAGAGTGGAGAAGCCTCTGGTTAGTCCGTTCTTCCTGAAGTTCTATACAGAGCCTAGGGACGAGTCGGGGAGCCCTCCCAAATATTATTTCACATGGGGTGGGCCCGAGCTGGGTAGGTGTGCATCTAGTATGGAGTAGGGCAAAAGGCAGGAGATCAACCCAATCTATTCCAGTCTCCAGACATAATTTTGTTAGTTTCCTGTAAAGTCCTATTTATTCTCTCTACCTGTCCTGAGCTTTGGGGATGGTAGGCACAATGTAACTTCCATTCTATTCCTAAGATTTCATTAACCAAATTTGACACCTTGGCTGTAAAGGCTGGGCCATTGTCGGACCTCAGAAATATACGCAAACCGAATCGGGGAATTATTTTCTCTAGCTGTTTCTTTACAGTTACTTCCGCTGTCTCTCTTTTTGTAGGAAATGCTTCTACCCATCCGGAAAAGGTGTCTATGAACATCAATAGGTACCTATTTCCATAATTTCCTTATGTGTGTAAAGTCCAACTCCCAGTGTTCCCCAGGATTCATTCCGCGATAACGGACCCTAGGTGACCCAGTAAGTCTGGTAGCGTTTTGCACAAATTAAGCATCATTCCATCAAGTCAGAGTATAGGAGTCATTTTGGGAATATATAAACGGGGGGACACCAGCTGGGATACTTTCTTTTTGCCCAGATGGTGGCTTCATGAAGTTGGGTTAACAGTGTTCTCCCTTGAGTCTCTGGAATGACCAATCACCCATCAGGGTGTTGCCACCAACCATTGGGATATTTTTCCCAATCTGCTTGAGAATATTTGACCTCTTCTGGGGAATAGGATGGTTTATCTGGTAGCATAGGCTGAGGATGGAGAGCCAGCTGCTCAGCATTCCCTACTGATTTTTGGGCAACTGTTCTTGTCTCCCTGTCTGCAGTTTGATTTTTCAGAACCTCGAGAGTCATCTCGTTGGTGTCCTCTACAATGAATTATGGCCACCTTCTCAAAAAGCCATACTGCTTCAAGTAAACTCAAGATTTCTTCCTTATTTTTTATAGATTTTTCCCTCAGATATTAACAACCCTGTTCCTCTATTTTATATATTTCACCATGGTCATGTGCAGTAGTAAAAGCCTAGCGACTGTCTGTGTATATATATTTACTTTATCTCCCCCCTGTCCTGTCCCATCCCGTCCCGGCTGGAAGCACCTTAATTAAAGCTATTAACTCAGCCTTTTGGGCAGAGGTTCCTACGGGTAGTGCTTGAGCCCATATTACCTGCATCTGGCGATTTACCACGGCAGCTCCAGCGCATCTTTGTCCCTGGGAGATGAGACTGCTCCCGTTCGTGGTCAGCTCCTATAGGTCTCTAGGAGCTCAAGACAGTCATGAACCGGTGGACTTTCAACAGGTTGTGGCAAGAGGGTGGCAGAATTAAGCCCAGTTACTTGCTTGAACTTGAGCCTTGGGTGATCCAACAATTGGCCCTGATATTGAAGAAGCCTAGCACTTGAGAGCCACCTAGTGGGAGAACTGTGAAGTAGAGGTTCTACTGCATGAGGAGTGATAAACTCACATATGGACAGACGTCAACGGTTATCAGCCCCCTTTACAAGGGAGGCTGTAGCAACAATAGTTCATAGACAAAGGGGCCACCCTTGAGCCACAGGGTCCAGGCGTTCGGATAAATAAGCGATGGTTCTCTTCCATGGCCCAAGGGGTTGGGTAATTACTCCTTTGGCGATTCCATCCCTTTCGGCCACACACGAAGAGAAGGGTTTTGAGATATTCGGTAAGGCCAGAGCTGGGGCTTGCTTTAGCTTCTCAAGTGCTCTCTGTCGGGCCTTAGTCCAAACCAGGGGCGTAGATCCACCTGCCACGGCCTCACATAATGGTTTCGCCAGCTCCGCAAACCCAGGAATCCAGACTCGGCAGTACCCCACCGTCTGAGAAACTCTCTAACTTGCCTTTAGTGGTCGGGGGAGGGATCTGGAGGATTGCTTGCACCCGGGAGACAGAGATCTCTTACCTTCGTGTAGTGTGTGCCCCAGATAGGTCACGTGGGCATGACAGATGTGGGCCTTTCCCCACGATGCTCTAGAGCCCAAATCCTGTAGTTTGTGGCAGGCCGTCAGTTGCCTCCAGGCAAGTGGTGAGGTCTGGTCCCGCAAGAAGCAAATCAACACACTGCAAGATCGTAGTAGCCTTAGGAAAATGGGCTTTTACGGCAACAAGTCCTTACTCAACGCTTCCCCAGACAAGGCAGGGGAGTTCTTAAATCCATGTCACTTGTCCAATGGCCCCATTTTCAGGATCTGTCCATTCAAAGGCAAAAATTGGTTGACAGGAGCCAGAGGAAGGCTAAAGAAAGCGTCCCTGAGGTCCAATACAGGGTAAACAGTGTGATCTGGAGGAGTGAGACTCAGGTGGAAACTACACACCCGATGGTGCCTGACCTTTGTAGGCTCCTGAGAATTAGCCTCCCGTAGGTCTTGTACTGACCTGTAGTCACCAGTTTATAGATCGGGAGTAAGGAGTATTCCACGGGGATTGGCAGGG